>AYJT01030159.1:0-12471 GCA_001278415.1 Ocimum tenuiflorum | reverse complement strand
TTATAAAAGAGTCAATATACATAAGATATGGAATAAAAATAATTTGTTTTTTTTTTGTGGAACCGCCGGTTCCACGGTTCCATTTTTCAAGAACCGGAACCGGACCATGCGCATATACCCGCGGTTTCGGTTCGGAACCGTTTCTGGTTCCGGTTCCGGTTCTTGCGGTCTGGTTCCAGTCCGGTTCCAAATGGACACCACTATAAGTAGGACCTATATAGTACCTGATGAACATGGCAAACATGAGGGTCCATTTTTGTATTTTCCATGCATGATGCATCTTTTTCTTTGCATGTGATCTAGGGTTGACGCATGGTTTTGCAAAATAAATTTGTTTATGGTTCCGGTCGATGATTAAATAATATTCATTGTTTTTAGTTATTATTGAGTTCTTATTAATTAGTTACTTTTAGATGATATGACTCTTCGATGTAAGCACTTTACATTCAGGAATCATCGCAACTTGGTTTTGTTTAAACTAAGCACGGCATGTTTTGATACGTGCATAACCTGACTTGGCATTTAAATTTTAGTTACGTATTTTCCAAATCTCAAAAGATGATTTTCAGGCGTTGCTATTGGAACCCCTCCCTCCTCTCCTCCGTGTATGATATATATTTATATATACCCCAACAATCATTTTGAGATGACACATCATAAATCCTTAAACATGGGAGGCCTTGGAATGGATATATAGGGATTGATCATGTCAGTTGGAGCATCCCATCCCATCTCAAAAATACACACACACATATATATATCATGGCCAGCTAATAGTGAGAGCTGTAATAGAAATTGAAAGCTAGCTTCTTCTGCTACAAGTATGACTTCTAATGTCTGCTCTATCCTCAACCTCACATGGACCCTAACTTCAGATCAAGTCTATCCATCTTTTAGATATTTTTCTTATTCACTGAGATATTTTTAATTCCTATTCATGGCTCCATCCAAATATTATTGTCACTTCTAGGCTAACTAGGTCGAACTAGCACAGCATATATATGACAAATGTTCCATCAATTAGATGATCGATGTATTCGCCAATTAGACGTACGGTATCTTTTGATGTGAAAAACAAAAAAAAAAAAAAGAAATAAAATGTATATGAGTGCACAACACCTTTCTGCTCTACATTTGGTTTGGCACAGTTGAGGATCCTCATCCTTCAATTAGTCAAATAATGATCCTCCTACTCAACTCTGATTTATTATAATGTGAAAAACAGTCGTATAATATATTTTCATAAATTCGAAACCAAGTGTCGGTGTGTACATGCAGACACTTAAGCAGCTTGATCTAACACCAACAGCGCATGTGGTAAACCTTGTTTCTCATAATTCACTGTGTAATAATACATCAGTCAAAAATAATAGATTGATTCATGTGTTGAATATCTCAACCGACCATTTCGGCTGTCCAAAATGCTAAAATAGCCAATTTTTATAAATTATTCACAATATAATCAAGTTTGTGTAGTTATCCTTAAAAGTTTGCAAAAAGTACAGTTTGTGGAATTCCACGTGGTCCTAATCACTGGAAGGTCCTTTTGATTATTTCTTTTAATTTAATGAAATATCGGAGTATCCGGTATTTTAGTCGGAGTATCCGGCATTTTCGCTCAATTTTTAATGTTTACAATTTGAAAAAATATTGAACTATCAGGCATTTTCGATCAATTTTTATTTTTTAATCGAAAATGCATTTTTATAATTATTTAAAATTTTAAAAATGCCGGAATATCCGGTATTTTGTCGGAATATCCGACAAAAAAATGCATTTCTTTGTAATTTTTAAAATTTAGAAACATGCCGGAGGCATTTTCGTCGGAGTATCCAACATTTTCGATCAATTTTTCCTAATTTTTTATTTTAATAAAATGCCGGAGTATCCGGCTTTTTCACATTGATTTATATATTCTTAATTAAAATCTCAAACCGGAGTATCTGACGTTTTTACTCAGAATATTTGACATTTTCATTCATTAAAAAATATGACAAAAAGTTCCCATTCATTGGTAACAAAAAGTACATTGAAAACCTACTTAATCACTTCAAAGTTTGAAAAGTAAGAGTGACCGTTTTTGCACTTGTGGCAAAACAAGAATCTACCTCTTCATGCATTGCACAATGATAATCATTTTCTGTTGTTTTTTATTTCTTTGAGCGACTTCACTTTTAGATCCTGCGTGGAATGCTTTTCAAATATATTATGAAAATATTGCATTTTCGTATAACGTAGTCCACCTATTCTGTCCCTACTCCCAAGTCTGATCTTCGATTTCGTTGTATGAAGTTAACCGTGAATTCCATCCAACACTCCCAACTTCATTAACACCCAATGTTAAAATAACCTTTGGAGCCTTAATCATCAGGTGGAAGTTCAGAGATGACACTTCTTATTTTATATCAACCATACACTCAAATAAATAAGTTCATGGGGTAAAATTAAAAAATAAGTTTATGTGGAATAGGAAGAAAAACTATTCTATTATTATTATTATTATTGATGGATTTAAACTTAACTTAGTTTGTCTTTGTCGAAAAAAAAAAGTTCGGGCTAGTTTAGAAAGTTAAAAGTTTAGTTTGAGTTCCTCAATGCCTACAACTTACAATATGTATATATTTTGTGGAAACCATTTAAGCATTGCGTTGATATTACAGTATTTAAGTTCGGTTTTGGCTAACAGAAAAAACGAAGTATAATACATACAAGATGTTACATTTACACGGATGGTTAAAAATTGTTGGTCAAAAATTCAGGCGAGCGTAGCACAATTATAAAGAAACTATTGTTACAACATGTAGTATGGCTAGGCTAAGCTAAGCTAAGGGAAAGTAAGAACAGCTCTACGTATTTGTATCAGTGGTATACCATATATGCCGCTATGTTGGTATTATTTACAACAAAAAAATGACCACCAAAAATCAGCAACGAGTCAAAACACACTACCTCAGGTTGCCATTTGTCGCATTTTACAAACAGAGCAGGCTATAGAAAATCAAAGGTATGAAGGCGTTATCGAGCTGCGCCGTGTAGGCCTCCAGCAGCCCACTGCTGGTCACTGCCACGATCAGAGAAAACCAGTGCTGCAACACACGTGTAAAATGGGGAATCAGAATCCATAATACTAATACTAGTACTAGTTATATATAAATGGGGCAAACGACCGACCGACCATTGTGAAAATGTAACCAGTTGCGGCTAAAAGTGGAAGTAGTACAAAACAAGCAGCAAGAACAGCAGTGATACCAGCAGCAGTGCCTTCAATTGTTTTTTCTGCACATTATTAGTTGGTACAAGAGAATAATTAGTCTTACTGAAGGAAGACCACACACGAAAAGAGGGGATCAAGAAAGTACTTCCACTCTTGCTCCAGCGAAGAACCCCGTACTTGTGTCCCACCATCGATGCCTGATATCCACACACAAAAAAATATTTAGCAGACTCTAGTAGGACGTTATTAACTCAAAAAATACTGACAGCTACGAGAATATTCTAAATATGACATTTGGAACCAAACATCGATGAGATTATCTTTTTAGCATGAGACAAGCTTTCTAGTCCACAGTGGATGGGGCATATGAGAAATCAACAATAAGAATATGAATTGTGTCTCGTCCCAGAAACTAGAATTACTTTTTTTATATTTGAATTACGATTTTCAGGGTTTAACACAACCCCACCTTTCAATCTTATTCTGCACATTAGTAGGCTTTGAGAATTAATGCCAACTTATACGGATATTTGTGATAAACTGATAATTTCATCTCTGTCTACTATGCCTCAGATACAAGTTGGTTTATACCTCATAATAGATATAGGTGTTTTAGTAGTCATCTAAATGTACTACATCTTTATTCAACACGATCATAGCTGAAACTAATCATAATTGCGCCGAGTGACAACATATATTGCAAGTTGCAGAAAAGATTTCACTGTCATCATGATGTGCCTTAGTAATCCAAGTGAAAGGAAATCTGGAAAGTTGAAGGAAAGTAAGTGTAAAATGTAAGTGATCATTCATATCAATGTATTGCCATAACACTAAAAAACTTCTTAACATAGTATACTAGTAAGATGGACATGAGGAAACAAATCCAAACTTTCATTTGATATCATGCATCATTACGATGAATCAATATCGAACCTCGAGTTATAAAATCAAAGATAATGGAAACAAAAAATCAACAAACAGCAAAGACTACCAAAAGATTACCATTGTATCTCCAATACCAAGACTCAGAATTCCAGCAAATGGTCCAAGGGGTCTATCAGTAAAGCCCGAAGACAACCAAATAGGAATTGCACATCCCAACAACAGTGAGAAGTGGCTAAATAGAATGAAAAGGCATAAACAAAGTCAATCTATAATTTACAGGAACTGTATGGTAGCAATATAAATATGCAATGAAGCAAAAATACACAAACCTAACAACAAGAAGATCAGAATCACGATGATCTGTAAAGGCATTCATGAATTGGTGGACAAGATGACCTAACGGCCAGATTTTCCATATCTGTACAATAAAATAGAAATTATAATAAAGTCAATGAGCGGAAATGAAGGATATTACGAGCACGAATAGCATCAAATACAAATAAGCCAGAGGACCAACACATACCCAAAAAAATGCAAATAGACTTCGAATTCCTCTTTATTTTAAAGGGCAGAGGGTGACTAAAAGACAGTTGTGAAAATCGTATAGAGTTAGCTCAAACAACTATCCGCAGTGAAATATAGATTGAGATATTAAGAGTAAGAGATGTGGAAAACTTCTAACATTTATGATCCACACCCCAGTATTTCTCCATGAGAATAATGACAATCAATATTTCTAATTTCAAAGATGATAACATGTTAAGAATACATGAGAAGGAAGAAAGTAATATAGAAGTCAAATACAAAGAAATAATTTGATATCACATCCGTGAAAGATCTTTGCAAACTTAAATCAATAAATTGGTCGCAAGTGTGGCAGTTTATCAACCAACCACCTGATTAATCGAATCCCAAGAGAGAGATTCCTATAAAGGGATCCTTTATGTTCAACCTAAGAACTGTTCAAAATCAATTCAAATTCAAGGCATGATAGCAAAATACATGAGTTCCCTACGTCAAGAAGTTTGAACTACAGGACTCCAATGATAGGGTTTTGAATAATTCACATACATTAGAATTAATTGAAACCAAGGAATTACGAGAAAGAAGTGTTACTTTTAACTGGACTTACTCGAATAATTTCCAACAAGAGGAAAACTGCCAAAGCTGCACCAAAAGCAAGATCAAGAAACATTGGCTGAAAAACAATACAAGGCATTAGCAATATAGCATCAATTGATTAATCAGATAGAAATGGGGGCAGTGAAAAAAAATCTATATTTGAAACCAAAGCACCTGGAATATGAGGGCAGGAACAAAAATGGCAACAGCCATCAGATGATAATATTTGCGAAGCAGTATTCTCTCAGTTTTACTGTTCTTTGATATGCTGTAAAACCGTCTAACAGACACAGTTATGATGACCAGCCAGTAAACGCATAGAGTAAGTCTCTTAAGTGGTTCGGAGAAAACAAAATCAATGACCCTGATTAGAAGAAAAGGTTGAGGACAAGATGTTAATACCAAACCTGGTGCAGTAAAATAAGCCAATATTTGCAAATTTCACTGATAATAAAATAAATAGTGCATAATAAAGGTAGCAACTTTGCTAAAATGTCCAGAAAGCAACCTTTACCAATTTTAATAACTCCTAATTTGGACAAAATTGGAAAATGTATTGCAGATCAGTCTATTATAGAAAGTTCAGAAGAGCGTCAAAGCAACAGATCATGGTTTCTCGAGAACTTTTGCACTTATATATTGAAACATGCCAACATGAAGGTGACCATTATCAATATATTTACAATGTTATGCAATGTATCTCATGACTCAGATTCACTGTTCAGATATATAAAAGGACCTTTCCAACAGAATGACAATATTTAATCATATTTTCAGAAAAAATCCAAGTTCTAACTGCTTTCTTTGCAGGTTTCTACATTACACATACACTTGCCAATTTAATAATCGACCAAAAATTGAGATAAAACCTACAGGCTTCAAGTAAAGTTCAGTTAGCTACATAGACCATTTTCCAGAGTCAATTAATCCACTAAAAGAGAAACTACAAAGACCATTTTTCACGGCAGTTAATAAACAAATTTAAACTTTTTAGCTATCCACATTTTCCAAAACTCTGAATGTGCCACTTTAAAAATTTATAGATGAGACAAAGGGAAGTCTGGAAGCTTCTACATGTCTTCACCAAGCATACCACACTTTTCACGAGATGCTGATAAAGCTTAATACGAATCTCAATTTGTAAGCATTGATCTAGTTATTACAAGATCCTACTAATCACTAATTCAATAAACGTCAGATCGCAACATAAATACACTGCATCAACTTCCCATTCTATCGATGTAGTATTGTTCATAATCAATGATATAATAAAGTATTTCACATGACAGGTATTACTCTGAAAGATTAAATGTGGGAAGAAAGAAGAAAGACATTGAAACCAGGAGCGGAGATTACATACCATCGAAATGGATGCACGTGGAAAGCATGCACAAATTGCATCCATGATGGAACAACCACAACTAGCATAAAAGTCAGTAAAGCATAGAAAACAAGGGATCTTCTCATCTCATGGTTTCCTAGGTCCGCATTACTTTCTGAGCTGACACAGTTTTCCCACATTCGAAGAATACATTTATAGATCACAGGAAATAGGAGGAGGCCAAAAATCATTCCCTGCGTCATGTAAGCAAAAGCATTGTTAATGTACAAAGTAAAGGAATTTTAATCGTTTCACCAGCACTGGACACAAACTGAAATCAATGTTGCTATTGAGGTTTCAGAGAATATTACCTGAATAATGGTGCTTATCTCACTTCTGATAATCCCATGGTGAATGAGTAGTGCCTTGGATGACGTCAAATAAGGTATCTGCTTGATACAGATTTTGATCAGTCAAAAAGAAACAACTGGTCATCTTGTGACCAATTATTAGGAGAACTGAAGATAGTGAAACCAACTTTTGAAGCAGAATATGCCACCATGTCCCCAAAATAGATTACAAGTCCAGTAGTAACTAGAAGAGATTCTCCTGCCAAGCAAAACACTTACAATTACTACAAAATAGTAACAAGTGCTTGTTCACAAACAACAAAAAAAGCACAAATTACAAAAACACACAAAAGAAGGGAATAAATCACAAGAGCACACCCTCAAGTCTTTCCACCTTCTATTGGAGGCTGAAAGATATTAGCCAATGGAACATTAAGGCAGAGTCAATATTAAGTCAAAGTAATCAAGGCACAATCATTCTGAAGAATCAAAACAGATGGTTTGGCGGTCTGCCACAAAGCATCGAAGCTGAGAAGATTGTACTACCGAGGGAGCCGTTATCGAGGCACGTATGGCGAGGCACTAAATCAGGGTTTATGGGGTATTATAAACAAGATTGTTGCGAAGTGGTTACGAACAACCAAATTATTAGAGAATATTTGACTTGCTGCTTTCGATTATACAAAGATGAGTGTTTAGGTTCCAGCAGGGACACATCAATTCATAAAATCCAATAACTGTGAAGTCATTCTATTGTCAGAATCAAAAGTAGCAATAAATTTGAAAATCCCACCACACCTTTTAAGCAAGAAAACTATAAAAGGCTTATGAGAGCCGGATTTTCTTATTTTAAAATTTATCATTAATGGGAAAGCCTGCATCGAATAATTACAAAGACAAAATAACTAAAATAAGGTACCTATAGAAGCGCATGCTGGAAATGTTTTAAGGATCTTTTGAATCAGTGCCACTGCTGCCCATCCATGGCTAAGCACCCAGAATGATATCAAGAGAGGAGACCATCCTGCAAAAGAGAGCAACTCTGTAGGAGGAAGTTGAGGCATTCAAACAAAACGTACAAATCCCTAATCCTCAAAGTGGTCCAAGTAACACTGCAATGAGCATATGATAATAATAGACTTATTCGCTTACCACCATAAAATTTCCCAGATAAAGATACCAAGCCAGATCCAATGAACGATACTATGCTAATGGAACTGTATATTAAGTTCTTTTTTGAGACAAAGCGGATGATAGTGCTCTTCCCCTGACGCTGACAAACAAGAAAAAGGAAGATTAGCACTGCAACACAACAGGATGATGCAGCCCAGTACTGCAACTTGAGATATTCAAAATCTGCAGATAACAGCAAAAAAAAGGAATGAGTTAATAAACATGAAACAAGTTACATTTCACAGAAAAACTTAACCACCCAGAGAATAATTGTAGCTTTTAATGGAAAAGATAGATGTGATAAGAAGTGCACCAGACATTCTGTATCGACGACACAAAGGCAATAAAAAATGGGGAATATAAGGAAAATGGTTTTATCACCATTTATGAAAAAAAAAATCAGAAACCTATTGTATTCCCATACAAAATGAAACATAAGAAAATAACATGACCAGAAACAATCAAATGGTACAGCCTGAAAACACTATTATGATTGGTAATGAAGGAAGTAAGTTAGTTCTCCACATTTTTAGGACTGAATAAGATAAATTATGCCACCATTCAGTGGACTATCTTTAAGATTGTACATTGCAGGAGACAAGCTAGGGTACGTTGATCTAACTATATTCCAAAATAGATTACGAAAAATAAGGAAAAAATGAGTTACAAGTTAACATTTTACAGCAAACCTTCAATTTCAACTTTCTTCAATGACTTTGCTCTCAAATTTTGTATCAACTTGGAGACTAGAAGGCCAGGCAGTGTGACTGCACCTAATAGAATTCCAGAAGAAGCTCCAGGCCTGTTACCAGACAATTCCAAATCAATTACAGTAAAAATTGATAAAGTAAGTATTTTGGGGGAGTAGAGTAATTGAACATAATCTGTCTCCACAATTAATAGAAAACTCCATAATACGATCAGTTAGGTCCGGTATAATGAAACTAAAGTATCCCAAACAATGTTCATATATATTAACCACTGCAACCTAGTATGAAGTTCACGCGCGCGCACACACAAAGACTTGCTTCAAAATAATCAAGGACCAACTCATAATACGGAAAAAAACCAGTCTTGTAATTTGATCATAACTTCAGCCCACTACGTGATTCAGATCAAATCATCATATCATTCAATAGGATAGCCAACAGATCAACCAGCACCAGCCAAAACCTAGACGCATACCAACAGCATAACGAAAGAACATGTCTTATCTCAATTTAAAACCGAGAATTGTCCCAAAAGAATCAAAACAATTAACCTGGTTCGAAAGAAAAGAGCGAGCGGGTTGGGGGCGTCGTCGGCGGAGACCTCAACAGAGAGAGCGAAAAGGGAGAGGAGAGACAACGAAAATGCTTCGGGGAGGAGAGGAAGAGGAGTAGAGAAGAGAATTCGAACAACATAGAGAAGCACCACCGTCCTCTCACCGTTGAACAGCCGCAAGAGCGACGGCGCCATGGATTTTCACGGCGGAGGGATTCTTCCGAATCGATGAGCGTAAGATCGATCAGTGGGTAGAGATTTTGTTGGTGAAAAAGAATTGGGAGGTTTTGGAGAGATGGAAATACGAGCGAGTAGACGCGGTCGGGAATTTATAGTGGTTGCAGGCAGGCGTTGAATTTCATGGAACTGTGTGGTGTGCCTGAAATTGAAAATGGGTCAGAATTGGATATCCGTATTTGCTGGGTAATTCAACAAATAGAGTTGAATTCGTCAGGACAATATCAATAGCATGGGCATTATCGACATTATATTTATGGGAGATAGAGGTACCGTCTAATGATTTAGCCGGATTTCGATTTAAAATTTTAGAGAAATATCAGTTTGAGTATAGGATTGGTAGAAATGAACTATTTAGATCCGTCTAAATTGTTTAAATTATCTAATCCCAGTTTTTGCCTTAGTTGGATTCAAATCGACCGATCTATTTTATTCAATGATTTGGGGAAAGTAGCCAATTTTTGGTTAGCTGCCAAAAACTTATTTGAAATAGAAATGAATTTTAGTGATTAGTTAAAGCTTGTAAGGTGACCCTTGTTTTGCCACCTATTATTTACATCAAAATAAAAAAAAAATTAAATACAGCAGATCCAACTTTATCAACCAGTTTTTGAACTTTACTCCTGAACCAACTCATGCACAAAAAAACTACATGGCGTGTAAATTAGGAAACACTCAATTATTGATATGTGTATATACTTGAAATTAGATGGGTAAAAAAAAGAACGGTATTAATTATGTAGAAAACATTTTCTAAAACAAAAACACACTGTAAGTGAATGTTTATGCATCACAATAAGACTTGTTATGTTTATTTCAATATTTGTGTCAGTTTCTCGACATGAATGAATTATTTATTATGCGGCAACAAGAGTCAAAGGGAGAAAAATAAGTGACAATTTGACAGTATTTTTGTGTGAGGTATAGATAAATTAGGCAATGACTCGGATATTCAAAACCAAATTTGTCGTTAGATATTTACATTCATTTGACGAACAATATCGTATGTGTAAGTGTGTATAACTCCAGTTTTTATATCATTGTTCTCCTTTTTCTACAAGATTATATTATATATAAATAAAATCGAAATTGTTAACAAGTCAAAATGATTTAAAATTACATCATTTCATGACTAAATATTTTCTATTATATGAATAAGCATAAAACTAATATTTGTATGACCATTGATAACTGAGAATTTTGAGAAATTTTTGGGTTGTATTGATTGAAAGAAATGCCAAAGATTATTCGTTTTATCCCATAGTTTGAAAGTAATCTTATAATTGCAAATCTTATAAAAAAGTTAATTATTTTTCATAATAAACCAAATTATAATTAACATTAAAAAAATAGGACCGCAGGCTTTGAAATCTTTGCCCATTCATTGTTTCAGTTGGGTTGATGGTACCACAAGCCTGTATAGATGACGCCATTAATTGAGGTGGGCTCTCTGAAGCCCATATAACGCCATATCAAATACACGTCCAATGTTAGCATTTGAGATGCAGACCTTTTTTTTAATAAATATTTGGGTTCGAGACTTTTTTGGGTAGTCTATTTATAACCCGCATTTTATTCATTCAAAATTAATAATTACACACATTATATTATACTGGACATTACTGCCTCACAACTCATAACCCCTAATATATTATTAATATTTTCAGAGTAGGCCTGATTTCGTTTTTAATCCTAATTAACTGGGTTGGAGGTTTTACGGCAACCGGCATATCCTGTGGGGCGGTGGTTCATTGTGGCAGAAATATCCAAATATGATGGTTGGAGATTTGGAGCTATCTTGTAGCTGTTAAATAACTCAGAAAGAGGGTACAACATGGGTATGGCCTTTTTGTTTATCACAAATTTGTTGATTCAAAAGAGGACAAAGGTTCAGTATTGATTGAGGAAAAAGAGGGAAGGACATTGATATAATGCAGAGTCGGGGAAAGCTCTTAAGGCTGTTAGGTAACCCTTCCTGGTGTTGAATACTCCCATGTGATTCGTCAGTTTCTGTTACTACTTATGTGTGATAGTCCGAGAGTTAACTGATGAGGAAGGTGGATTACCACTCAACTCCATGGTACATAGTAGCAGTTCCATCTCTTTCACGATTATGAGACCTGGAGCTAAGGCTATGCCCGCACCCCTTCATACCCTACACTGTCTTAGAAAAAATTGTCACCTTTACACGTAATTGCATATAAGCATTTTTTTTTTCGCAACATATATGTAAATATTGACTCAACCTGCATTCGATATGCTTAAATAAACATTACAAATTTTTAAACAAGAAATTGAAAAAAAAGGAACAATAGAATAGAATTGTTATTTGTGAATAAGCAGTAAAATAAATATTTCATTTTAGAATTTGTTTTATTCTTTTTTTGAATTGGGCGAATTCGAACACGAGTCTCTCATCTGCTTAGAGGTGGTGAGGAATATCAACTCTTCTAAATGCGAGTGGTATGAATTTGTTTTTCCCTCTTTCTCCTTATTTTTCGATGACTATTCATACTATATTAATTACACATATATTACTATTTAAAGTCGGTTGGCATAGAAGTCGCCTGATGTTAGAGTGAATAATCTTGTCAGGATTTCAACTATTTTGCACAAAATTAACATTATACAAATTACTTTTCGTATATGATTTGCAAGTTAGTAAACAGTGAACGGATACACCTAAACCAAATAAATGACATTAGAAAGTAATTTGTACAACCAATCCTACAATATCAAATTACGGAAAAATTGAGTGGAAAAACAAAGAATACTTGTTTAGGAAAAAGTTTATTGTAATATATAATCGGGAGTATTAAAATCATGTGCAAAGCGATATTTTTGGTTTAAAATGTATCAAGTCAACTTACTTATCAAGTAGTTTAAATTGAATCTAGGCATATGCA
>AYJT01030112.1:0-11425 GCA_001278415.1 Ocimum tenuiflorum | reverse complement strand
ATATATATATATATATATGGCAAAAACTTCTATGATGTCGTCTAAATGATTTAGGCGGATCTAAATAATTCATATCCACCAATCCAAACCCATATTCGTTCTAGATTTTAAATTTAAACCCATACCCACCCTGAATCCTAAACTCAAATCCACCTAAATGATTTAGACGGTCCAGCGGAAGACCTCCTCAATATATAAAACATTATTTGCTATATAAATATGAGCACGCATTATTTATAGTAAAGAAAGAATAGTATTTATTATTGGAAAAAATATTGAGTTATATTACAAACTATGCGCCTTTTGTAAAAAAAGTTACAAACTATCTGAAATTTCAAATAAATGTATAAACTATAAGAAATTGTTCAAATATAGAAAAATTTCAATTTTTCGGCGCCGGAATGTTGAGTCAAGACGCCACATTTCCACGTCATTTAGGTGGCTTAACATAGCAAAATTGACGTGGATTAATATTGTGTGACATGAAAATGCAGTGTGTTTATTCAGCATTTCGATGCCTGAAAATTGAAGTTGTCCTATATTTGAACAATTTCTGATAGTTTGTGTATTTGTTTGAAATATTGAATAATTTGTATTATATTTGACGAAAGACGTATAGTTTGTAATATAATTGATTTTTTTTCCCTTTATTATTTGGATTTATTAGTATTACTTTTATTTGGTTTAGTTATTATATTATTTTTTAAAACATAAAACATTACTGCAACAAATGATATTATGGATTGGGTCAGGGTCCACCATCTCGGGGTCCAGTGGTAAGCACATTTTTCATAACCTTAAAAGTCAAGAGTTAGAGTCTATGTGAGACATCAAGGTGGGATTTATCTAATATTGGACTTCGATTTAAAAATAAAAAAAGGGAGTCGGGTAGGGTGTACTGCTATATACAAGAGTTGCGATTTAATTTTTAAGTAATAATGTAATATATGAGTTCCATGAAAGTAATTTGCAATTAAAGTAATTTGGTTTGTGCTCATCTCGACTTGTTATTATATGGTTTCTAGACTATTTACTAATTAAGTAATGGAGTTGGTTAATTCCAGCTCAAATTTATCGACTTTATTATGGCCTCATTCGTAAGTGATTGAAAATCATGAAACATGATACTGTAAAGTTCGTTGTCGTCAATTTAAAAAAGAATTAGTTCGTTGTCATCTCTAACCAGAACGATCAAGAATGTATGCATGTATACTTTCAAATAAGCATGCAAATTAACCTACTTTAGGAGAAGCCCTATACTAATCGACCACTCAGGTAACCAACATGGTCTTCTTCTTCTTTCCTTCCTGTAGCTATGTTTGTTTTTATTTTTTAAAAGAAAATACACTTCATTTTCTTTTAAAAAAGTTATTCCCTCCAAAATAAATTAAAAAGTCATTTATACTTTTTCTCTATCCTCAAAAAGATACGAACAAACAATTTTTCATAATCTTTTTTAGATACTTCACTTTTTTTTACACATCAAATGAAATTCTTCCTCTAAACAAAAGGGTGCCTTACCTCATGTTTCCCAAGACATAGTTAGAACACAGAAATATTTTGTAAGTTGCATCTTAGGAGAGCTGAACTTGATCTATTACTTGAGGTTGGTTTTTATATAGGTGTGCGCCTATGATTTTTTCATTAAATGAGCCAAGCTGGAGATTTTTTCAAAATCCTATTTGAACCCAACAATTTAAGAATAAAATATATAAAATCAACATTTTACGTACCAAATATGCTATATATGTTCGAATAATAAATATATTAAATAATTTATATAGATATAATACTACATAAATAGGCTAGCCTATAAGGTTTGATCAAACTCTTTCATGACTTATATCTGGGCCTACTTATTTATATAAACTTCAGAAAAAAAATTAAGTCCAACATCTTTATTAAAGAGATCACGCTTGTTTTGAGACAGTGTACGTAAGACTATATACTCAATCGAGTAGTCTAATTTATTCGTATCCCTAATCACAATCATGTGAAGAGTAGAGTTTATAAAACATCATTTAGGAAAAATGTTGGGAAAATATTCAATTATATTACAAATAATGCATCTTTTGTCAAATATAATACAAATTATTCAAAATTTCAAATATACATACAAACTATCAGAAATTGTTCAAATATATGACAACTTTAATTTTTCCGGTACCGGAATTTGCATAGTTCGTATTATAATTGAATATCTTCCATTAAAATAGATTACGTGACAAAATTAACGTGGCTAATTAATATTGAGTGACGTGGAAATATCAAGTGCTGACTCAATCGAAAAATTGAAGTCGCATTCTATATTTGAACACTTTTTTATAATTTGTCCTATATTGGAACAATTGTTTTAATAGTTTGTACATTAAATTGAAATTTCGAACAATTTATATTATTTTTAACAAAAAGCATATAATTTGTAATATATTTGAATACGTTCCCCAAAAGCTAGGAAACAAATTCCATGCACTAAGTCTAAACCAAATATATCATAAATATTTTAACGGAGCTTAGCCGTCTTTTGCAGAATTATTAAGTAGAGTTGGAATTAAATAATAGGGAGTCACATGGATGAAGGTGAGGTGCTATAATTGATAATTAAAGAGAATAATCTTAGTAGAATATCATGAAATAAATGAGTTAATTATATATCTTATCGCTGGTAGTTGAGATTCTTGTCATGTTTAGGCACATGTTACGAACTAATTAATAACTGCCCATCAAGGATGAATTAATAATCACATAATGATGACAACAGACATATATATCTCTATGTTCATGAAGTAATGGCAATATTAATCAATGGGACTCTTTCCATTTTAACTTTATAGTGCTCATTTTATTATATTTCATTTCATATTTCATTTCAGAAAGATATCTACATGCATGCATGTATCATACGAAAATACTCGTCATGTTCTTTTTCTCAAGTTATAAACTTAATAGTTCATCGGACACAAACTTAGAATTAAAAAGTTACAATATTACATAATTTTACCCTAACTCGAACCTATAACATAATGTCATGAGAAATGTGATTAAACCTGCACTAGAAGGCGGTAGACGTAGACAATTTGGAAACGGCTCGAAAATTTGGAACTGGAATAAGCCCTTGTAAAATAAGGCTTCAGTTTTGAACCGAAACCACCAGTCACGATTTCACACAGTTACATTTTGTTCTGGTTCAACACGATTTCAGTCCAAAATAGTTCATTTTTCACGCTTCATCTGGTTCCGGTTCCAAATTTGAACTGTCTGTTCAAGGTTTCAAAAAATAAAACCAGCACCATCCTTGTAAAATTCGGCATGATTTCGATTCAGAAACGTATTCCCCGATCTCAGTCCCGATTTTGGGCCGATTCCAACAATTTCTATTTGAAGTGGACATCACTAGGTGGAGTGAGTTATATCGTCTAGTTGATGATTACAAATTAGAATTCCACATTTTTTTGTTTTACAATTTATCTCTCATACGGTTCGGTTCGCCTCATAATATTATCTCTCATGATATTATAAGGCTCGGGTTACCTAGTAAATAAGATTTATTTATTCGGTATATATAACTCAAGACTATTATAAGGCTCGGGTTACCTAGTATAGAAAAAGAAAGAGAGGTAGACTGGCCAAATTAATTTCATAATATATTATTAAATTATATAGGAGGTAGGGTGGCTGTAAACAATATTAATGCATCATATTTTTATATGAGAGGTAGGGTGGGGCCAGCCATGTTAGTTGCATCAGTTTCTTGTATTTCGATATACCAATACTTTTTATAATAGTTTTCTCGTCAATGTCTGTCTCCTATTCCATTCTAATCATTTTAGTCATAATGTTTGTTCTTCCGGATAATATTGGTCAAATATTAAGAAATATAGTTTCTCAAAAATATTATGTCATATAAAGTACACGCACATATATATATTCTAATGGAATATATAATCTTTTTGGTTGAATGAAGCGAATTGAGTTATGAATTGGAGATGAGGACTGGGTTGCCATCTCCTGCTCTTGTTGCATGAAATTCTGGCAGGAATGAATGGGCAAGCATTGCACACTTTAATTTTATCCTTCCCATATAAACAAGAATTGATAATCAAACAAGATAATTCAATACTTGCTTAGAAACCAGAAAGAGTGTAGCCCTCAGTAGCTGCAACAATATCGGACAATTTTTGTAATATCCCATTTTTTCAAAATTAGAAAAAATATAAATCTCTACAAACACAGGTTACTACTTTTAGAATTTTAATATATATCAAAATGTTCAAATAATCCCACAAGGACCATTTGTCGTCCGAATTGAGGGCTCAAGACATTGTTGTGTTCGTATTTAAAAACCTAACAGCAATAAACGAACCTTTTTAGGTTTTGAAAAACCTAAAGTTGCTACATGAGGATTTTTGTTCGTAGAAAATGAATAAAACATTTCATGAAAAGGAATTTCGATACATGACAAGTTCTACTCGATATATTACGACCATTATGATTTTATGAATTGTTTAAGTGAGAAGGGGACATCCAAAGTGAAGAAAATGGCACAAGATGGAGCGGCCGTGCACAGGCGGAATAAAATAATGATTTACGATAAAATATCTCACGGACAAGCAATCTCCTCCTTCCTGCACCTTGGACCAGCAACTTGCTGTTAGGAAATTACCACAAAGCTCATTAATGGTTGGTGGAGAGAAATCCACATCACTACCCCTCATCTTTTGTCACGCCCCGACCTCCCGAAGGAGCCGGTCTATCAGGACGGAACTCTAAGGGGAGTTGTAGTGATGATAATGTAAAGGTCAGAACATCAAAGCATAAATTCTAAGTCAAGCTCTTATTATATAGAGTTGATACAAAATTCTATTTAATGACATAAGAGATATCTGAGTACGAGTTTGATCAGCAAGCATAGATAGATAAAAGACCGGTAGTTTATATCAGAGTTATCAAAACAGCAGCAGAAAATTTGTAGCTGAGTGACATATATGACGATATGAAACTCGAGGCTTTATTTAGTACTAGATAGATAGGGCTCGACAGTTACTTCCTTCATCAACTCCTCAACCTGTACATTTAGAAATATCTGCAGGCTGAGTGCTAGGGTACTCATTGAACATATTGCCTAAACATACATAAATAATTTTAATTTGCCATGCCATAAGTGATACACAAGGGTTTTTATTTAAAGTCCGACCTCATGTGCACAAAAACATTTTAAGTAGCTTTGCAAAGCGTTTTTCAACCATAACACCGTCTCAGAATATATTGAGTGTATGTTCAGTGAATCAGAAAGTAGGCCTCCTTCTATGGCCACGTTGTTCGGCTCTGTCGGACTTTGTCCTCACTAATCAGCATCACAAGTTCACTAATCTTAGCATCTCTTTCAATACTAAGACTCGAATCGTAACTACTAGATTAACCCATACTTGGAAGGCTTACTGGGCGTCTAGTCGTGGTAGGACATAGACTTTGTACTTCCCCGACTGGCTCCCGATCAGAGGGCAGATAGCATCCAAGAAAATTTTTTGGCCATGACAATCATTTGTAAACAAATCCTGTTTTTCTTAATATTTCAAAAATAAAGTGTAAAGCTTGAACTCGTGTTTATATTTTAGTAAGGAAAGATCACCTAGAACTCGTTTGAGTAAGCAAAATACAGCTCTTCAGATTCCTCAAGTGGGCGCGCCTCATTCCTTCAAGTGAGAAGATATCATTTGGTGATATTAATTCGAGGGGCAAGTAATTGTTCAACTCTAAAGGTTATGGACCTTTGCTCATATAGATGTAATTCAAGAAAACTTTATGATAAACTTTGAGATTTAGGATCATAATAGAAGGATCAATTAGCGTGTCGAATATTAAATTCCTATGTTCTCGTAAGTCTAGAAAGGCTAAGATCGAATTTTATACAAGTCAATTCTCTGGAATAACCTCCTCCTTGCAGATCAGTCCACTTCGTCGCTATGCTGGCAGTTTGTTGGAGCTCAAAAATCTCTGAGAATTAACACGAACGAAGCCTCATGTGTCTATTTTCATTGAAATAAAACGGATCTAAAAAATGTTGACTGAGCGTGGGGACATGGTCATCAGAATCCTAATCCCGGATCTTAGAATCTTACGATTTTACGATCCTACAAGAGAAAATCAATCATCGATAATACAAATTTTTTTTTGTGGTAGGATCTCTATGGGATCTATAGTATATTGTAGAATCTTATAGAATCTTACGATCCTACAATCTCAAACGATTCCACCGAATTCGTTAATTTATAGGCTAATTATGAACTTAATTATTTGAGTTATTTTTATGTTCATTATTATTTCTTATAAGTATATTTTTCAGTTATTTATGATCCTATCGAACACAAGCATAATCAATCTATTCACAAATTAAAATATATTCCCCTTATTTGTACACACTACGCATCTACCCTCAATGTTTCTTCTCCCTCATATCCTCGTACTTGATAAAATTGAATATGAGATTGTGAGGATATGCAAATGCAATATTTTAGCCAAAATAAAAATTAAGACGAAGGATTCAATGAAAAAGAAAATGAATTTGGAGATAATGTTAATCATAACTAATGTGATATTTTAACTTTATTTCGATTGTACACATAATCAAATCATGTTATTTGTTATTGAATTTCTTATTTTTTTTTTTCAAGAACTTTATATGTTGCAAAAATATTTGGATGATTTTACAAATTGAAAATTATATAATTTAACTTCTATGTATTTAAATAGTGTATCTTTTTTGTCAATAAATATTGTATTTGGCTAGAATATCGTTATGGACCACATCTACCAAGTTATTGTGACTAAATACATGGAAATAATTATTTGAATGCAAATGTCCTTTCAGGGACAGCCTAGTGGTAGAAACCCATGTGTAAGACCCTCCAAGGATTCATTTACAATTCACGAACTAAGTTAACAGTTCATAGGTTCACTAAATGGGGCTAGATATAACGGAGTCCTATTATATCAATAAACTAACGGCGAGATTACAACAAAAGCTTCCAAGATCAACGTATTTTTCACAAGAAGAGCTTATACTCTAGATCAACCTAAATCAATATTCAATCAATCATCCACTACTTTGATTCATCCCAACTCCCCAAGACAATAATAAATGATATCATCATTATCATAAATCACCATTAAAGAAATAAACCAATAAAATCGAAACTCATAAATTCTCGGCAGTTGTTTATTCTAAGAGAATATGCCAAAATCTAAAATAATTAAATGAATACATGCATGAATAAATTATAATTAAATTTTCACTATCACTAATACATCTTAGGAAATCCATAGGATGATAAATAAGACAAGCGTTCAAGTCCTAATGCATCTATGTTTTCGGCAGTTGGTGATACACTTGGGGAAAATATATATAAAATAAAGAAATATACCATATCTATAATTATGCTGCATATAACACATAATCTAACATCATGAAAACATAAAAAGCTAGTAATGATACCATAAGTTATGGAGGCTCAGGTTCTCGGCAGATTACAAGTAACCAAAATATTCAAATAAATTCCAACACATACGCCACTTCTATTTCTTAGTATATTCTCCTCTATTGATAATAATAATCATAACAATAACCAAAGTCTTCGTTCCGTCAATGTCCAGCAAAAAGAAGTCCAAGCTAGGAAATATTTATTTTAACATTCCATTTTACTCATTAAACACTTCAACATGTATAGACCACCTGATATGTCAACTATTGCAAAATTTAAATTTTGAGTGTTTTGGCCCTACTCCATAACATATAAATGACAACTCTGTGGCAACAATTAATAAGTCCAAATAAGTTCTAACACCTCAACAAAGTACACACACATATATAGGATTGTATTTAGGTGTTCAGTGTATTCCATATGATAACTACTAATGAATCTCATCCATAGATATGTTTTGATCAACGACTAGCTTTAGTCCCGTGTTTTTACCATTCATTATACAGACGCTCTTATGTGTTATGCAGCGACGGGTATACCACACTATTATGCAAAAATTCAATTTTCTATTATACAACAATCATGTATAATATTATGCAGTTAATTCAAAATATATTATCTACAATATATGCAGTGATGGTTTACAGTTTAATTTTGACATAATGTTATTTGTTATTACTGCATAATAGCAAATTGAAATTATGCATAATACATAAGGGCAGACTGCATAATGAATGGTAAAAACACGAGATTAATGCTAGCCGTTTATCAAACGAGATCTACGAACGAGATTCATTAGTATTAGTATCTATATATATACATATATATATATATAGTAAAATAAGAATTAAGCTTAAGGCCTACCTTCTTGGGATCTAGAGGTTGAAGAAATGGTACGCCGAGCTTCCACACGGGATGATTTGAAGAATATATAATCTTAAAACCAATCGAGGAAAAGTACCCCTCCAATAAAATTACACATTATTCCTAACAATTCCCCCTTTTTGATGATGTCAAAACCATACAGCGGTGAGAAGATGAGAAGGGAGTTACAACTGACTTCCCTTTTATCATAATCTTCCTACCTTCTACAGATTTGAAATCCCAATAAAAGTTACAAGTGTTGAAAACTTGTTTTCATAAATAATAGGGACAACAAAAACAAGCAAGTACTAGCTGAAAACTGATCGCACTTTGAACTCGTGCATACTCAGTTATAGACTAGTTAGAATATATTTAATCTCTTTGATACAACAAGATATTGTCTTTCAAAAGTTGTTCAGTCAGTTTTTATTCATTCATCTCTGTTTACATTGTACAAGGATAATGAAATTTAGACATATACAATGTAAAAAAAAAATTTGAACTGACTAATATCAAAAAAACTCAGCTAACAGAAAAACAAAGGCTGAGGGGGCTGCGACTGATCTTTTTGTTGAGTCGCTGAGGCTGAAGATTTATGTTCCTTCTTCTTCTTCTTCTTCTTAGCCCAATGCTCTTCTTCTCTCTGCTCTTTTAGTCGGCGTCTGTCAGCTTCTTCTTCTTTCTTCCTCCTTCTCTCAGCTTCTTCTTCTAGAAGCCTTAACCTCTTATCCGCCTCATCTTCTCTCTTCCTTCTCCACTTCTTCTCCTCTGCACGGTCTTCACTGCTCTACTTCCCCCTTTTTGACAACATCAGTCAAGGCCAAAATGCTCTGAGCAATAGCTTGTAGGGAGGAGTTGATAGTCTGGAGGGAGATGTTGATGGTAGGTAGAGACATAGTGACATTCTCTTGCATGCTAATCACTACGCTCATGAACTGATTCGGCACAGGAGTGGAAGAGGACTCCGTTAGCATCAGGTCTCGGCGCGAGCTGGATTTTCGGGCTAGGCCAAGTTCCAAGCTTAGAACTGGTGGAGGTTAAGAGGGAGTAAGCATACCTGTAAAGACAACAACCTGAGTATCTGCAACTTTAGCTGTAGATGGCGTCTCGGAGGAAGGATCGAGTTGAGCTGGGATAGCTTGCAGAGGCGTGGGGGCAACTGGTCCAGTGATCTAGTCCGGGATAGTGATTTGGTGTAGAGGTTGGACTGGAACTGGCGGCTAAGATGCCAAGGCTGGACTGAGAGATGTAGTGGGTTGAGACGTTGATGCTGAGGTGGACAGCTCACCAAAAGACATGTCAGCTGAAGAAGCTGTAGAACCATCAGTGAATTCATCGCGCAAGGTCAGGTCTTCTCCTTTGTTCAGATCGGGTAGGCCTCCAAAGATTTCGTCAGTTGATTCAGATACAGCTGGTTGACCTTGAACTTCTGAGATCCTCTCTATCTCCTCGACTTCCTTGGTGGGTCCAGAGCCCACCTCAGCTGGTAAATCTGCCTCTTGAACAACTTCCCCTTGCACAGTTGTTCCAATAGTCCCTTCAAGTTGAACGACCTCTCCTCCTGCATCAGGCCCTTGATCACTATTGTTGTCTGAGGATTCCTTGTCCTCAGCCTTCTCAAAATGATGGCTGGGGGACTTGTCCTTTGCAGTCTCTTCCTCCTCATCAGCTGAGGTCCATGGAATCTCAACTCCATCTTGTCCAGGGACTGGCTGGGCCGATGGCTGAATAGATGGTTCTTTGGGAGGAGGGGGAATAGTCATGGTGTTCACATAAGTTTCGAGCACTAAGCGATCCAACCGCTCAGTGTCGATCGATGGCAATTCCGGACTTGTAGACAAGGTGCCTTCAGTTGAGGGTGGCATGCCCTCCTCAGCTGGACCCAACCCAGCTGTTTCTTCTTGCTTCTCCTCAGCTGTCTTCTCTACAGCTGGAACGTCTGTCTGTACCACAACTTGTTCAAACACAGTTTTCTTGGCCAGACTGGCCTGAGCTAACTTCTCCATAATGTTCTCCTGCTTCTCACCTTCAATGATCTGTCCAGCATCCTTGGCTGAATTGGCCTCAGTCAGAGTGGATGTAGCAATTGACGTGGATGTAGCAGGTTCAGGAGCAGTTGCCCTGACTGGACTGGCCTCTGCTCCTGAACGGATGACACGTGAAGTTCATTTCCTCACAACCGCTGACTCTATTGCCCGACTAGGGCCTTTATTTGACTGACGAACTGGGAGACCATCGGATTTGCATGTCAGCCTGTGGGAGATTTATCTCCTTCACATGGTTCTCCAGTTCATTTTTTCTCAACTTTCAAACCTCATTGTCTCCGAGCCACTCCTGGACCCAGAGCTCCTCATGTTTCCAGAAAGTTAGAACAAAACGTGCAGCCAAAATAAAAAGGTCTGGCACGTCAATGTAATATCTCCAGAAGAAAAATCATTGAGCCTGGACAGCTTCTTGAAGTGTCAGAGATACTAGGGGCTCATCTCCCACACCCAAACGCTGAACTTCTTGAATGAAAGGCTCTAGTTTGGACTGAGCCATGGCCTCAATCTGATTCTCCAAATTCTCACTCCATCTTAGAATGTCGGCATTATCTTGGCTGTAGATAAGAAGAGGCTGGAACCAGTCACTGAGCCTCTGCGAGGTATGGAATTCATACGCGTTGCCATGGTGGGGAGGATGGTAAAAGTATGCTCATATGGCTGACCTGAGAAAGGGTCAGCTCGAGTGTCCCAGCGATGGTGGGGCTTCTCAGGTCCTTGGATCTCAGACTCCTCGTGGTGTTCGTGGATTAGAACACTGACTGAGCCAAGGCTTGCTGTGGGGGAGACTGATGTCTGTTTTGTTTTTTAGAATAGCTGAAAGAATAGTTGGCTTCTTCTTTTTGGGAGCTGGCGCAGCTGGCTGACAGGTCGGCTGACGTTTCTTAGAGGGTGGAGGAGCTGTGGGCGATTCTTTGTTTCTTCTTGGCCATGGCTGTATCTCGATCAGCCAGCTTGACCAAGGAACGCTTCTTAGCAACTGGGGCAGGAGCGGAGGCAGCTGCACTACTGGCCAGGAGTTCAGATAGGAGCACTTGATAC
>AYJT01030104.1:0-13572 GCA_001278415.1 Ocimum tenuiflorum | reverse complement strand
GCAACAAATTACAGGTTTGCGTAGAAAAATACGAATCATTTGTCATGAGTAGTTTACGAGTAGCTCAGTTTATTTAGACTGCTATCCCCAGCCTCTGACATTTGGACATGTGGCATCCTTTTTTGGGTGGCCTTTATTTTTTTAAAATATAGTAAAATAATGTGTATATTAAATGATTATAAAAAATATTTATAACAAAATTCATAAAAATTAATTTTTAATAAAGTTCTATATTGCCATATTTTCATGTTCAGCGCAAAATCCTTTAACTTTTTTTTGTCATTGAACATATAATTTATTAGAGTGAATTGCATTTTTTGTCCACGTAGGACATGGTCCCATTTCATTTGGTCCAAAAAAATTACTTTTAGTCCTAAATCCAAAAAAATTGCAATTTCGGTCTCAAAATCATTAAATTACTATGAGAATCACATGCTCATTTGCTCAATTTATCTTATATTTAACTTATGTTGTTCTTAATGACACACACACAAAAAAAATAGAATAAAAAAGACCAAAATAGTTTTTAAACTAAAATTGCAAAAATATTTTGGCGAAAAATTTATTGATGGGACCAAATGAAACGGGATCATGTCCTATGAGACCCAAAATGCAATTTACATCTAATTTATAGTTCATGTAATTATAATTTAGAATTTGATATAGTGTGTAGGTCAATATATATTTTTTTAATTTTATATTAATTTTCATAATTTTGATTTATCAAGTACGAATTTATTGTGCATTATAAATTAGTTACCATCATTAATTAATTAAGATTTTAAAATATAATTTTGAAAATATGTTTTTTTTTTATTTTTCTAAATTTTATTGTATAAGAGAGAAATTAATATTTATTTAGAAGGTTGGGTTGGATATGGCTACTATAATGAATGTAAATTATGTTAAGTTGTAGGTTGTGTATGTGGATGAAAGATAAATGAATATTTTAATAAATAGTTGAGTTGAGTGTGGTTATTACGATGGATAGTCTAATCATATAAGGGTAGTTTAACAGGAGAGTGAGTTTACATTACTGATGTGGTTGATGCCCATCTCTCTCCCATATGCAGGGCCGACCCTCACGCAGTGCCGTGAAGGCGATAGCCCGGAGCCCCCCAAAAAATTGGGGGCCCAAATTTTTATAGGTCCGATACTAATAGTAGTAAAAAAAATGAACATGCTAGTTTCTGGGACATGAGCAATAATACAAATTTCTTGAGCCTCAAATATTTAACCCAATAACAATGAAAAAAGCAATATGGCAACCCGAATGAAACACCAGCTTGAAATGAGAATTTTAATTAACAAAAAAATTTGAAAAATATTGTATATGAGAAAAAAAATTAGAGGTCCCCTTTTATTATTTGCCCACGGGCCCCAGTTTTCTTGGGGCCGGCCCTGCCCATATGTAAGAGATGGGTGGACACTATTAACATAAGTAGGGGCATGTTTATGCTATATAATTTGACACTATCAATTTTATAATATACGTGACATATTTTGGCTCTACTAAAATGCCCATTATAAAATTTCGCCATCCTCTGCATAAAATTTTCTTTAATAAGAACTAACTTAAAGAGTTGTGACACCAAGTAATTCATCATGAATCGAAAAATACGATAGCTACAGGAAGAGGAGAAAATAACTAATGGAAGTAAATTCAACGCTTTATCAAAACCGATTCGAATGTGATAGATGTTGAGGTTTGTTTTTTATTTGAATCGGTTTAGACTTCTAGGTTGGATTTCAATCAGACATCGCGATTTTCAGGGAGGTTTATAGTTCCCTGGAACAGACTGACTGATATTTTAAATACACAAAAAGGTGATTTATAGGAGGTTTTCGACGGTCGGAGTCGGAGTCGGAGAAATACAGAGAGTAAGCTATTTGCTATAGGACGCAAGCTAACTACAAGATGAAATAAAGTGATGTGAGTGCATAATGTGTGGCTGTAGCTGACTCATTACCTATTTATACAACATGTACACGACGAATCTAAATAATCCCTAAACTAAAGACTAAATCATAAATAGCCAAGGGCAATCTGCAAAGCCCAGGAGATCTTGTTAGAGTCACGCTTTGGGTGCTATGCTGATTCAGCAAGAGAATCATTCTGGATCTTTCTTCTACGTGCGCAAGCGTGTAGCTAGCATCATGCAGATTTTGTACGGGAGCTCGAGGATTGTGGGTCGGCAAGTGTCTAGGAGAAGGACCGCTTGAGGGTGTTCTTTTTTGTCCCGCTTGCGGGTCTCGAGCTCTCTTCGGGATTGATGGTCGCTGCTCGAGGCTTTTTTTGCCTCAGTTTGATTTGGGTTGACGGTATCGGATCCTTTGAGCGGTTGATGACCCAGTTCGATGATCTTGAGATTTTGACCCTCAACAATAGAGTTAAAAGTCGAGAGGGGTTTGTAAAGGGAAAATAACTGCAAACTTTATTGAAATAAAACCATAACAGTCTGTACACTAAAAAATTCATCAAAAACATACCCCTAAATAATAATTGCTCATACATGAGTAGGGTTGTCATCAAAC
Organism: Ocimum tenuiflorum; assembly: GCA_001278415.1. Lineage (NCBI taxonomy): Eukaryota > Viridiplantae > Streptophyta > Magnoliopsida > Lamiales > Lamiaceae > Ocimum > Ocimum tenuiflorum. The sequence continues at coordinate 11,037 of AYJT01030104.1, read as the reverse complement.
CGAGTCGAGTCAAGTCGAGTCGAGTCGAGTAGTGTTGTGTTCAAGTTTGACTCATTAAGTATCGATTTGAGCATCGAGCTTTATTTTCGAGACGAACTTAATCGAGCTTTAATCGAACCTTAACGAACTTTCTAAATATAGATTTAAATTTAAATCACTAAAATATTAAATGTACTCAAATTTAATCTTTTCTTTTAAATAACAAAGTTAATTAAGGATTATTATACTTATCACTATTTAAAGAATGAAAATATAAGTTTTACAAAATTAATAATTTCATATTTCTTACTATTTTAGCTAAGTAGCTTGCTCATGAGCTTACGAGTCGAGTATTAAAAAGCTTAAGTTTGACTCGTTTAGTTAACGAGCTTTACTAAACAAGCTCGAACAAGCTTTTATCGAGTCGAGATCCGAGTAGCTCAACTCATTCACACCATTATGCAAATGCAAGAACTTTCCAAATCCTAAGTTGACTTACAAAGGAATAAAAACGGAAAAGAACTTAATCCTGATCCTATTCATACCAAATCTGAATAAAAACTGAAAGACTTAATCCTAATCTTATTCATACCAAATCTAAACTAATTATCATCCATATCTGATAGAACACGGATAGATGCAAGAAACAGAACTTGAATTGATGAACGCAAGCAAAAACCGATCGGCTACAACTGGAATTGGAATTGATGAACTCCTTCCATCTCGTTTAATTCGCTTCCCTTTAACTATGCTTCTTTTTTCCGCCTTTGATAAATCTGCAAAGGTATATCAGAAGGTGCATGTGTTTTAGAGATATTTAAGTATTGATGGAAATAAGCGTATGGTACACAAGGATACCACAGTGCTAGATCAACACACTTGTGCATGTCATCGTTGAACGGCTCTGAATAATTAACTTCCACGACTTAACTCCAAATAAATAGGCTAGAGTTGGGTAAAATAATAGTTGATCCGTCCAAATTAGTGATTGAAGACCTCCTCAAAAAATAATACAATATTATTTTTTTATAATTTGGAGCCTTTTATGGGTTGAAATTATCGAAAATAATTTTTTTATTGTTAAATAATGTAAATTTAATTTAAATTGTTTTAAACAATTATTGATCTTTCATTAAGTCAAATTCATAACTACCATCAATAACCAAGTCATTTATCTGAACATTATGCAGCCCTAACATATAGTCTATAATCTCATGTAAAATTAGTTATCTAGAGTATTTGTTCATATTTCATTTTATAAACATGACATTCCGATATCTGAAATAAAATAGGATGAAGAATTAAAATCTTTTTAAATTTATTGTGTAATTTTATTGACATGTTTGATGACATCACATTTTTGTCCTTTTGTGGTTAAATAAATATGGTTTAATATTCGTTTAATAGAATAAATATTCTCACGGTTGAGTGCCTCAAATTTAAATGCACAGATATTGACAACTATTTCATAATTAAAATTTGACCGTTGCTCATAGTTTGTACAATGATAGTACAATTTATCGTTGTCTTACTATCATGTTATCTATAAACATATTTTTAACAATGAATTCTAGTAATTAGAACTTTTTTCTTTTTCTTCTTTTCCCCACACACCTTCCACATTCAAAAACTTAGACTTTGTTACTCAGCTGATTATTAATTCACATGGCAATAAGTGAATCGAGTCCAACTCGCCGGGCCGACCCTGTCCAGCAAAATTAAACCCAGCCTAGAAACGGCCCACGAAATTCATGGACTTGGTGGGTTGGGTTTGGATGGGGTCGTGGGCCCATATTGGGCCTTTTTTAATCCAGACCCAGTATGAGCCAGACCCACCAAAGTCTAGGTCCGGACCCAGGACCAGTTCACAACAATTATATATAATAATATTTGATTTTTTAGGTGAATAATATTCAATTTTAATTTGTGTGGTAATTGTAATTTTATTCATGATATAAACTACAATACGTCAATGCGAAGAACTGAAAAGCTTTTTTGAATGACCAAAAGAAGACTTCTGAAAAGTTAAAAAGTAGAAAGGTGTATCCTGTTCCCATCTAAACTTTTTTATTGAGTACATATTAATTGTTTCATTTCTATTATTTCTTATCTCTATCCTCTCTCTCTTGAGACTTAATGCCTCATGCAACTGCAACTCCCCATTTCCGGTTAATTCTTAAAAAGTCACCAAACTATTATATTTGTATAAACAAAAATATTAAACTATAATTTGTATCAAAATAAATACCAAACTTTCCTTTATTTTGTAAATAGGATTTTCATCTCTTTTTTATCCTTATAAAATTAATAAATGACATTATTTTTGTAGTTTAAATATTTGTATCTTTAGCAAATGATATTTTTTATTTCACTTTATTTTTTGTTCTTATATTTTTCATTTTGATTCTTCTTTCTTCTTTCTTCACATTTCTCATTTTACTTTTATTTTTTATAAAACTTTTTGTTTTTTTCTTTATTACAGTTTATTTATTTATTTTTTTATACGAATTTTTTTCATTCTACATTTTTTCATTCTTATTCTAGTTTTATTTTTGTATTAACATTTTTCTTTTGTTTTTTATCTTATTTTTTTCTTTTCCAATTTGTTATTCTTAATTTTTATTCTGGTTTTATATATCTGAATTTGTAGTTTTACTTTTATTTTTCTTTAATTTTTAGTTGTTTTGTTTTACTTTTACTTTTATTTTTTTAATTTGAATTTTTTTTGTTTTCATTTTATTTTTTATTCTTTTCGATTTTTTGTGATTTTTTATCTCACGTTTTATTTTCTTTTTTTTTTATTATATTTTGTTTTCAATCTCAAAATTTTCTAAATTAATTTCTCGGTATCTTTTTTTTTTTTTATTTCTAGTTTATTTTTGTTTTTAATTTTTAATTTTTCGTCTTTTATCTTTATTTTTTGTTTCCACTTTTCATTTTAGGTTTTCTACTTTTAATTATGCCCGTTTTATTATCTTTTTTACTTTTCATCTAAATTTCTTTTTATTTTCTGCTATTTATAGAAATTATATAAATAATTTCATTGCCAATTAATCACATAAGGGTAAAAAACTATAAGTATCACATTTGAAATAAAAATTAAAATTTAGTACCCATTTTGATACAAATTATAGTTTAGTATCCTTTTTTATACAAACACAATAGTTAGTATCCTTTTAAGAAATTAATCCTTCCATTGCCTACCCATTCGTGCCTCCTAAATCTGAAGAAGATCGGAGGCAATTCTATATATGTATCCAAGCCTAGGCCCAGCTCAACCCACCTTAACCTAGCTCAGGTCCAGCAGAAGCCCACATTTCAATGCTCTTTAACTGTTCCAGGCCTAGGCATATGTAAAATAGCTCGGCCCAGCCCAGTCCACTTCAGAGGTGGCCCTGGGCCATTCCATGCCTCCTATCCCGAGGGCCTATTGGTTCGGTCCGACGCACTTGACACCTATATAAGTGAATAACTGCAAACTAATTTTCTATCATGATGCATTACTTTTTCAATATAAATTTTATTTATATATTGCGTTTATTTTTGAATTGGCGCTATTTGAATTAACTAAAATTATAATTATGTTTAAAAATTTCTTATTTAATTCGACCATCCCACCAATAACTATCATACTTTATCAATAATACATATTATTTTAATATCTATTTAAGATGAATGTATTATATACTAAAGATCTATCCACAAGAGAGATGGAGTATAGATTTGTCCACTATAAAATCTAGCTTTTAATACTTAAAAGAATTGATAAGAAATTAATATTTAATTTTGTTGGTCCCAGATCAGAGTTTAAAGTGCGAAATTAAAACTTAGGCTCCAAATGTATAACTAACTTATTCAAGCCAGTCATAACTTAATAAAACTTTAGGTCTATAAGTTGTTAATCAGTTTTCGAGGCCACGGATACGAGAAAATTGAATTCCGCAAGGAATCGAGCCCAACATACATCCTGAGTAACGCTAGAAAACTTGACTTCAAGGGGGGAACAGAACCCTTGATGTATCTTGAGCTTAGGGGAAACACTATATCTCCAGGGGAAAAATCATATCTCCAGGGTTAAAGGGGATAGGTGCCTCGAGGGTTATCAAGCCTCGAGGAGGCCACAAGAGCTCCGATTCCATGAAGGATATTATTTCACCCTAGTGGGTAGTACAATGTAACCATGATAGGGATTGTTTCAACTCGATGCGTTAATCGAAAGAACATGCTGCAAAGGAATTCATATCTCTGGGCGCTCGGAGGCTGTTCTTTCCTTGAACATGCAATGTGGGGAATCCGCGTCCTGGTGTGCCCGTAGACTGTCCAAACTTTTCTCAACGGGGGCACGACATAAGCCGGAGACAAAACGTGCATTATAGGGAATTCGCATTTTGATGCACCCCGAGGCTGTTTTGTTTTATGCTACCGAGGGCACTACACAACTTGGAGAGCCTCGGCGTCTCGAGGATTTAAGAACATTCTGGAGAGGAATTAGCGTCTCTCCATGCGCAAAATCAGCTCGACAGGGAACTAGTATTCATGAGCGCGGGCAAAGGAAGAATGCAAATTAAAAATTAGCGGTTAACGAATAACGATTAGCTGTGAGGCATTTTGTAAATACGAGCTCAAAGGGAATATTAACATTCCCTGAGCATGGTTTTCAAACCATTTGTGACAATAAATAACAAATGCCACGAGGCGTATAATAAATTTCTCGAGGCGTGGAATGCCTCGAATATTATATCTTTGTGAATTCCAATAAATTCAAAAAGTCTGAGAAATCTAAAGAATATTTTGTGACTCAGTGCCTTTTTTATTAGACGGAAATTAAAGGAAATTCTCTTCGAGGCGGATCGCCCTTCTCATTGGTTCGAAGAGGATATAGGAATCCCAAGAAAATTGAGGCAGGAGTACAATACTTCGAATTCCACTTCAGATAATATATAATAATAATGATAAGAAATCATGAAGCCCGAGATAATTAATAATTGGGGACAAGGAGCCCTGGGCATTTTGAAGAAGAGAGTAAGAATTCCCAGAGGGTGCAAAGCTTTGTGTATAGTGCTTTGATTGCTTCTAGTGAACTGCAATTACGAGGAAACTCAAAGATGCTGAAAAGTTACGCAACCCCGAGTACTCTCAGCGCTGGTTCATTAGTGGCTCATTATTAATAAAATGTAGGTATGAATAGAAATAGTGCTCTGAAGCATAGTTATTAAGAAGAGCTCTTTGCTTTAGTTAGTTTTTTCGAGGCACTTACCATACTAGACACTTGTTGGAACGGGCCTGTGTTTTTCACTCAATGCCTAGGGTTAGTGCATGACTGTATGTATTCACCCGCTATATATGTTTCACTCCTCCTTTATTTCAAATTGTTTGAGTTTATTCCTACCCTTCATCATCTTCTTCATTGTTTCATCAGCATACTTCTTATGATTTCACAACGGCTGATTTTAGGGTTTTCTAAATTAGTCCTCTTTGTCTTTGCATATTCTCTTTCTTTCTATGACTATTTCTTTCTTCTTACCATGGATCTTAACTTGTGTTTTTAAATAAATATTAACATAGTTCAATTGTTAAATTACTCTCTTTATAAATAACAACCATTTAGTTGTATAGAACTGCTCCAATACCCACCGAGAACAGATTAATTTGTTCCTATAGAGCATATTGGATCATTTCTAATGAATTGAAATAGTACGATATAAAGTGCACTAAAATGATTGTCTTGATTTCCTAGTACAGTAGATAAGTAGGGGGTATAAGTGAGTCGAGCTACTCAAGATCGGCTTGATCAAAACTTGAAATCAACTCGAAATTATTTGAGTCGAGCTCGAGCTTTAGCTCAACTCGATGTATTATCGAGCTTGCAATAGTTTTATAATTCAACCCCTACTATTTTAATTATTTACGCGTATGCCATTAAAATGTTCACATATATTATAATATAAAACCTTAAAATAGGGGGTGTAAGTGAGTCAAGACAGCTCGTGAGCTACTTGGGACGCTGCATCTCTTTAACTTGTCCAACGTCTCTCTCTCCCCCCAACGATTTCTCTCACGATGCCATGGCTAAAGCGACGCAGGCGTCCATATAGTGACGCATAGCCTAAAACTTGTATCTAGAACCATTTTGATTCATGAATCTAAAGGGACCAAAAAAACGAAATATCCCCAATATACAGAGAACTAGCGAGTTCTCATTCATACAACCAAAAAATATATATATACACAAAAAGATACAAATTAAGGAAGAATGCAAGTGTACAAAGGTGGAACTGGAGAATTGGGATGATTTACAGAATTGGTTTGATTCATAACAGAGCCAACTACATCGAAGAAAGCCATCAAGAGAAAGAACCGCGAAAATCAAGTCTTATTACAGTGAAAATTTTCCGTTGATGTACTTAATAAAATCAAATCAATGCACACAACAAAATAACAAACAAAAATACAAGGGTGATTGAAAAGTGAAAACTTACACGAAACAATCAGGCTCCCAGTCTAAATAAGATGATCATGTTGGGAGTCTCAGTCCCTGTCAAGGCTCACTCATAATTTATTTCTTTCGATACCCTTTTCGTCAGCTATTTCCCAGAACAAAATACGACGTGAATCTTGATGTCCTCATTCCTTGACTCCTGCTCCTCTAATATCTCCATTGCTGAAATCGCAGCAGACAACTTGCAATATTCGAGACGAATAAGTTGAAGAGTTGCTATTTCCCTCATCAACATAGAGAAAAAATAATAAAGAAATATGCAGCCAAATTTCCATTAATTCTGGTGATGACTTAATGCAGAATTTATTTCATATTATTCAGTTTGTTTACATGATCATACCTTGAAGTTTAGGCGAACTTCAATCCTTAGGAATAAACTAAAACTATAAAGGCATGGTAATGAAATGTAAGACTAGACTGGTGGATCATTCAATTGTGCAATCTATACAAAACAACCAGAATTTATTTGTCACCCATAACTAGATTTGAAATTAACAATACCCAATTTGTGTAGTTGTAAGAAAAACAGCCAACAATGATATATGCCACCACTGTCAACTTGTTACACCCAATTGGAATCTTGGAACAATAATTCATTTTCCGGGACCAGAACTGTTAGTTAAATTAGTTTTCAGATACTAGATAGAAATAATATGAAATTAGGTTTAGTCCCCCTCCTGTCATATACGTCCCATCTGATGATGACATATGTAAGAGGAGGTAAGACTCGCCATAATAAAGTAATTTTATTACATCAAATGACTAACCTTATTGATTAATTTGGATTATTCTTCGGAGCCCCGCCCATGAAAGATTAAGCTCAACTTCACTAGCTGGGTATTTTCCTGGTTGTAAAACCTATCTCATTTGTTCTGCCCAAGTCACAATTGAAGGGTTGCAGTCAACTATCTCTATCTTAGTGAAATTTTTTGCAGACAAATGCATAGGGAGCTCTCGTAATTTGTAGCAGTGTTTCATGCTTAGACGATGGAGCTCCCATAATGGGATCGTCTTGATTTCCCAGCGAGCCAGATCAGTATCATCAAGTAAAAGGAAATGAAGTTTCTTGAACATATTGTAGTAATCTGTGACCCACTCTGGTCCTCGAAAGGCATAGCATTTCAATTTGAGCACTTCAAGATTTTTTAAACGACCAATTATAGTCATGTATTCCCAAGGATATCCAAATCCACTTAAACTCAATTTTTTAAGGCTTGATGGGAACATTGAAATGGGAGGAGGAGGGACAACAACCTCAGAAATAATATGAGGATTTACAACAACACATTTGAGTGATTCTAGTCTATGAAGACGAGAAACACGATTCAAGGAGCGGAAGCGATTACCTTTATCATTAGGCACCAATTCGATTCGAATGCCTAGCCTCTTCAAATTAGGTAACCCTTTAAGAACTTTCTTCGTGCAACTTTCAACACTCAAGTCTAAAAGTGTTGAGAGCTTTGGTAAGCAACCGCCACATTTTGGATTAGGCAAACATCCTCCCACGACTTGAAGATGTATCAATTCCTTCATATCCCAAATCTCAATCGGTAAGGGCATAAAATTCTTGGATGACTTGATGCTCATGTATCTTTTCACAATCAAGTATTGAAGCTTCAATAGATTAGATATAGAAACGGGGAGATTCCCATCACACGTGAGGCCAAGGTATCTTAGATGGACAAGTTTCACCACTTCAACTGGGAACTCGTAGAGATGAATTGCAAGAGCATCCATCACCCTGAGCAATCTCATATTGAAATTTATGGGGACTTGATATCGGTGAGGTGGACCAACGCACAATAAAGAATGTGTAATTGTAACGAACTTCATCAAGTCGTTCACATCTTCGATGGCCAATAAAATGTTGTTTCGGATGCATAATCTACGGCTGCTCGTCATGCTCTCAATTGAGCAATCAACATAAGTATTCATGGCATGAAAAAATTTAGTCTTCATAGCTTCAATATTTGACAGATGCCAAAAGACAGGATGGTGGCGACATTTCTTCATTAGGAAATCAGAGACGCTGCTATGATGGGCCATTACCATATTTCTTTTAGCAAGCTCAGACACGCATTGTACAGCAAAATCTTCTACCATTTTGGCGGAATCTGGTTCGAGAAATCCTTCCGCAATCCACAAATTAGTGAGCTTGTATATGGGGATCTCATAACTATTACGAAAAGCTCCAATGTAGAGAAAGCATGCTTTCAAATTTTCTGATAAGCTCTCGCAGCTCGGAAGCAGTCCCTTGGATATTTCATCATGTGCATTCTTGAAAATTGATTTGTCTCTTCCTGAGGCTACATCACTCCAATACTCTGGGGCTTTGTCGACTTTGAGTAGTTGATCAGCCACTGTAAGGATTAGGAGTGGAAGACCTTCGCACTTTTCAACTATTTTGCGTCCAAATTTCTCTAATTCAAATGGGCAACACCTTTCGACGAAAAAGGCACCAACTCTCTTCCTTGTCGAGTAAGTTCATTTTCTCGGGAATATCATCTTTCCCAAATTCAGCTACATCTGCTAGCCTAGTTGTTACGAAAATTATACCCATGAGCTCTGGGAATACATTTTTCAAGTGGCACAAGGGATCTTTGCTCCATAAATCATCCAACACAATGAAACATCTCTTATTTGATAGTTGTACGCACAATTTCCGAGTTGATTCTGCATCTGCTTTCATATGCATTTTATCAATGCTTGGATATATTTGGGATAGAACATCTACCAAAACTTGTTTAGATTGATACTTTGGATCTAAAGTGATCCACACATGATGATCATAACGGGATAAAATTGACCCATCTTTGATGAGTTTTCTAACTAAGGCACTTTTCCCAATGCCTGCCATTCCCAATTAAAGATATGACTTGCATTTTAGAAAAGAACCTCTCTGGGTGCATCCTCATCTTGACCAATTTTACAATATTATCAAGGTAACCCCAATCTGAAATAAAATGAACTACTAATTTTTCAACTGGGTCCTCCAAATTCCAACGGCAAGATTGCATCATTGCCCTGATACTACTTCTCTGCCAAAATGAGAATATTCACAAATGAGCCAATAGATAAAAGTTCCATTTTCAATTAACAAAAATTAAGTTTTAGCCACCCCATAAATAAAAGTATTGTTCTTATTACTGAAATACATGTAATAACTACTTCTCTTGACTCTCTTAATTAAAACTACATATCAGATCCTCTATTATACAATATTGTTATATATTGTGTTACAATATCTAGATGATTGACACATATATCAATTAATGGAGATTAAACCATACTTTTGATAAAGAAAGATTTTTAAATGATTTTTCTCCATTAACTATTACACATGTTAATCATTCGAACAATGTAACGCAATGTATAACACCGTTGTATAATAGGAGATCTCAATCGTATGATCTATAGATCAACCTGCCCTATGCAATCTAGTTCCAAAAATGCATATCTCGAACCGTGAAACAGTAATTGTCTGAAGGCACCACTCACATCCTCTTGGGCCTTTACTTTTACATTATACAGTGTTATCCTAATGACGATGATCCTAAACAAAACTCGTTAAATATGAATGGAAGTATACGAATAGAAGTACAAAACCTTTCTCTACAGTAGGGACAAACCAAACAAACTAGAATTGCTCATGAAAATGGATTAATAGTTTACAAGAAAATGCATTATTAGTTTACAGAGTGAATTGCATTTTCGATGTAATAAGACACACCCCCATGATCCTGTAGATTTACTTACCAATTCAAAAAAATTGTAATTTTGTTCTCAAGAATTTTGCAATTTCATCATCGGTTTATATTGTTTTAGATGATTTATGGACAATTGAACATAGACTAGAAATTGTCAGAAGAGTTCTATACTAATAGCGCGAAGGTAGTTTGACAAAGAATTTGTTAGATGGGATTAAAAGTAAATTTGTTGATAGAAAAATGAAATGGAATTGTATCTACAAGACCAACAAAAAAAATATTTAATTTGCACGATACGATACCTCTGATATTTCATCTCCACAGTTAAAAATAAGATTTTTTTCATCTGCTGCTATCTTCCTCCACCTCGTTAGTGCCACCTCAGTTTTGTAAAGATAGAGTACAGCTTTTGCAGCTGAAACACAGGACCCTCCACAATTCTTAATAATCTTCTTTCCGGCAGCCTCGAATTCAGGTGGGGCCGGCCAAGCACCAAACAAGGCCATGCGCAGAATTGACCAGACATATTCTTCGACGAATTGAGGAGCCATTTGCATTTCAAGTAGATAATCGCACACTCGAGTTAATTCCCTCGAACTAGATGTAAGCAAAACTATGCTTCCATCGCTTCGATTTGGTAACGAGCTTCTGAAAAGTTCCACCAAGTGGATGTGCCGTACATCATCCAACACGATCATGTATTTCCTGTGCTCCAGTATCTCGCGGAGGCAGTTGCATAATTGCAAATCATTCAGATCGCTGTGGTGGTTTTCACCATCCTCATCGTTTACTTGGGCCAGAACCTGCATCAGAACTTCCTTCAGTTCGTACTTGGCACCCACCGTCACCCAC
>AYJT01030073.1:0-23572 GCA_001278415.1 Ocimum tenuiflorum | reverse complement strand
ACGATGTTTACACGGCCGCCGCCTATGGAGATATGGAGAAGCTCCAGAGACTAGTGGAGAGTGAGGGTTGCTCCGTTTCAGAGCCTGACGCCCTCGGCTACTACGCCCTCCAATGGGCGGCGCTTAATAATCGGACGGCCGCTGCACAATACATTATTGAGGTACCGCTGATTTTCTTTGGTGGTTGACATTATTGTTTGGCAACGTTTGGGACTTAATTCGGTTATGGATTTGGGTATGTGCATGGAGTCTTATTCTGTTATTGCTTTATAGTTTGTATTGGAAGATATTGATTGATTATAATAACTAGTAGGGGGTTGGGTAGTGTAGCAAATTTGGCAAGGTTTCAATGCAAGTCAGTAGTGAGATTGTTGAAAAGATCTTTTTGTTTTTTCCTCTTAGAATTTATGTAAGAACTTTTACCAAATCTGTTTAGGCCAAACTTCTAGCTGTATAAATGATTAGGGTTGATTACACTTTATAAGACAAACCCTGGACTGAAGTTTTTAAAAGTTAGGGAGCCCCTCTACCAACTGTACAGTCTTGCCAAGATAAAAGCTTAGAACTTTCACATTAGAGTATTAAAAAGAAACAGAGAGAACAGAATCCCGTTCTGATCCATTGGGTGCTACAATTGGCGAGTTGTATATTTGGTGCTTTGGTTGCATTGTGTACTGAACCCCTCGGGGGTTAAATTTTATCCATAATAAAATGAAGAGATTTGGGTGCTTGCATTTCTAGTTAATGGGATCATTCTGTCATCTTTTGGGGAATAAGGGTTATCCTTAGATGGTTTGGCCGATGGCCAACCAAAGGGTTTGGTTTTTTTATCTACTAACCTCACATTTTGTTTGTTTGTTTAACCGAACCTCGAAGGAGATGCATGTTTCACCCAATGATTTGTCTTTAGAAAGATATTAGAGACTGGTCGCAATGTATATCTACTGCCCGCATCTTTAGATGGCACAGTCAGAAATTTTTTGAGTTAAAGATTTCAATTTTTTTTTTCCATGTTTGTCAACTATAAACATATATTCGGATATTAAAATGTGGTTGATTGATGAGGGATTACATGAATTTTTCGCATATAGCATATGCATCAGAATTTTGCATTGTCTCTGGTGATGCATTATGTATTTATGTTGGAAGCTTTATATACTTTATGTGACTGGGCGTATAGGGTGCTCATCCAGAGTCTACTTCTTGTTCAATGCTGACTGTTCTTAGAAGAGAGAACGTGGTGTCATGACACAGATTCTCTCTGTAGGCATAGTGTTTATGGATGTGAGCTCAATATAATGGTGTGCATTTGATAAATTTACCACCTCTTGCTTTATAGTGGACTGTTATGAGTTTTCTGATTAGTTTATGGTTTGTTGTTGACAGCATGGAGGTGATATTAATGCACGTGATCATACTGGACAAACAGCTCTGCATTGGAGTGCAGTAAGGGGTGCAATTCAGGTAGCAGAACTTCTGTTGCAGGAGGGTGCTCGTGTCAGTGCAGCTGATTTTAATGGTTATCAGGTTTGTTTTAACTTTCATGTAATTCATTGCAAATAATGGATCAGAATAACAAATAAGTTGCAATCATGGTTTAGATATTTCCAAAAATACTACATTTTGTTGCAAAGTTGTATTTGGTGTTTCAGACATGGGTAGATGGGTGTCTGATGGTGACATAAACTTTTGCCATTATTTCTCATGAATCTCGTCAATCGGTTAACTCTATTTCCGGTGTGTTATTGAGATATAAATGTGTCAGGAAGTAAATATTAAATTACCACAGGATTCCGTTACGAATCCACAAAAAAATATCATTAAACCACAAGCTGGAGTCCAGATAAAAATTAAAATATGCATATTTGTTACATAAATCGAATCTGCATGTTCGAAGAGCATAAAAAATTAGGAAAAAAGTATGTTGATTCTGTGTCAGTTCTTAAGTGTTAGATTCCAGCTTTGGAGTTTTACTTCAATTGGAGTGCGAGATTACTGGAATTGGTACAATTTTCCCAGAAGTTCTATAAAGGAATTTTTGGAATGCAAGGATTCCACATTTTTAAGATTTTTCTACATTCATGCTCACACTTGATGCGGTTGCAGGTGACGCATGTTGCTGCACAGTATGGTCAGACGGCTCTCCTTTGTCACATCGTCACAAAGTGGAATGCTGATCCTGATGTTCCTGATAACGATGGAAGAAGCCCATTGCACTGGTACTTGACAAATGTAATTGTGTTGGCATGTTGAAGACTTGCATACACATTCATACCTCTTTCTTGCTCGGTACTCTTTTTAACTGATATTTTTTACTTGCTAAGTTTAGTTTGTTAATTTACTGATGATGACAATAGGGCTGCGTACAAGGGATTTGCTGACTGCATACGACTTTTGCTATATCTGAATGCTCATAGGGGGCGGCAGGATAAAGAAGGTTAGCTGGAATGCTTCACACTGGATGTTACTTCTTGTGTTTTTCCTCTTCATATTGGTTATTTCTTTATTTATCTTGTCAAAAATGTGTCCCGCTATCCTGCTACTGAAGCATCTGATGTGTATTTCTTATCATCTAGGTTGCACTCCTCTGCACTGGGCTGCCATTAGGGGTAATTTAGAAGCATGCACGGTTCTGGTGATGGCGGGGAAGAAGGAGGATTTGATGTTAACAGAAAATACCGGCCTTACACCTGCACAGCTTGCTGCTGATAAAAATCATAGACAAGTCGCATTTTTTCTTGTAGGTACTCCGTAAACAATTACTTATGAAGAACCTTTCTAATTTTTCCTATTTGAATTAATTAGTTATTAATATCTGTATCTTGGGAGCAGTTCTCATGATTGAATGGTTTGTTAGGTCCACAAGTATAGAAGCTATGTTTAGGTGTTGAATAATTGAGACCTATTTGATGATGTTACTGATAACTTGTTCTTAATCATGATCATTCTATGACAAAATGTACCATAATTTTTAGTGGTAATTTTTTCGTATCCAAGAGAACTTCTTGACACCCTTTTCTATATAAGAATATTTTTTATGCTTTATATTTAGATTTTACTTGTAAATGCCTTTTATTTATTTTATTTCTTAACCTTTCCTTAGCACTCTCATCATTCTTCAAGATTGGATATAACAGTGCCTTGAATTTCTTTAATCATATAGCCTTTTCCTTTCTTAAAAATAAGTCTGCACATCTTTATAGTTTGATTCGTGCTCTTTCAATTTTGATTTTTTTCAATGTATACGACTAATCCTGACCATAAGAGTTTACTGGATGTGATCTGCAGGGAAATGCTAGAAGGTTGTATGACAAACGATGGGATAACAACAGCTTCCTCGGAAAACTTTCAAAACTAGGACTTGCTCCAATTCTTTGGTGTATAATTTTCCTGATGCTTGCAACGTATATACATTCAGTTGTCACTGGTATGTCTTGATATCAATCTTAATGAAGCAATCCTAATTTAATCTGTCTGCTATTCAACACAAGAGTTTATGTTCCTTGGTTGTCCATGCAGCTTCAAATCTGCCAAGGTTAACAGCAGGCTTCGGTCTTTTTGCCTGGATGGGTGTGTTCTTGGCATCAATAGGTCTAGTTCTCTTTTATAGATGTAGCAGGTAAGTCTAGGATATTTTATAAGCTTTATGCACTTTTGAAGATTAATTTTTTCAGCTTGTTTATGTTTAGACACGAGTCAGGTTCTAATATATTATAACCTGGAAGGCTGGAACTTGTTTTAGTTTATTGAAGTTACCTTGTGGCGTATTTGTTGGAAAATAATAATGTTCATTAGTAATGTTTAAAATCCTTCGATAATGAGTTATGAACAGCAGCTGATTATCACGAGTCGAATAGATTGTTTTACATTGCTGATTTTAATTTACATTCGGATTTTGAGTTACACTTTCTGTACTGGGCATTATTTCCATTGTGTAGTCAGTCATTGCGACATGCCTGAAAACTCCCATCTTTGGACATATTTAAAATGCTGTTTGTAATTTTGAATGATAAGCGAATTTCTAGTGAGCCTATATTTTGCTTCTATTTTGCAGTAAGGACCCTGGCTTTATCAGAATGAATGCATACGGTCGAGAAAACATGAAAGATGATGTATGGAATCGAAACTAGTTCCATCATTTATTGTTTTATCTTGTTGCTCATATTAGTTTAGTGCAATAGTTTGCCTTTTCATTGCATGTCTAAATTTTCCTGGCATCGAATTTATTGATGTTTTGTAGGAGCCTTTACTGAAGATTGAAATAAATAACCCAGCTTTGATGACTGGAAATTGGTCTCAACTTTGTGCAACTTGCAAGGTATTACTTTCTGGTCAAGCACCGCTCTTTACAATAATCAAAGAGAACAATATTTTTCGTGAGGGATTCATGTTTGCCTTTTCAGATTGTCAGACCTCTTCGTGCAAAGCATTGTTCCACCTGTGATCGTTGTGTTGAGCAATTCGACCATCATTGCCCATGGGTGTCCAACTGCATCGGCAAGGTTTTTTTTCCCATTATTATTTTCCTTTTTCCTCTACCAATTATGATATAAGCTAACATCGCATGTATATATTTTCCTTTTGTTCTACTGATCTTAAAATTTCACGTTTTTCCTTAGTAAAATCTTGCCACCTGTCATACTCTCAGAATTCTGCTGTTTGGATTCTCAAATTTGTAATTTTTGCCATCTTGACAGAAAAATAAGTGGGATTTTTTCTTGTTTATTGCTCTGGAAGTTCTGGCAATGCTGATTACTGGAGCAGTGGCTCTGACAAGTAAGAATACCTTAATCTCTTCCCTTTCATATTATAACATGAACTTCTTTCGATATTGTCGGAGCATCGTGCAAACTTTCTCGTCTTTGCAGGGGTGTTAACAGACCCAACAGCTCCATCTACATTCGGTGGATGGTTGAACCATGCCGGTAATCATCATGCTGGCGCTCTGGCATTTTTAGTTGCAGATGCTTTCCTCCTTTCCGCTGTCGGAGTTTTGACTTGTGTACAGGCTTCTCAGGTAAACTTCTGGAATCTTCATAATCTTGAATTTTGTTTTATGATTATCATGAGGGAGACATTTTCTTTAAAGCTTGTTTTGAAAAAGTGTAGTATCCTAAAAAAGTTATGAGAAGTCGTTTGTTTATATTTTTTAGTTGGTGAGAGAGAGTAAAGACCAATTTTGAATGTGTTTTGGAGGAAATTACTTTTTTTTGGGGGAAATGTTAAGTGCACTTTTCTGGAAAAAAAAAAGTAAACGAAATTACTTTTTTGTTTACATTTTATTACACTTCACTTTTTTAGATTCCCTCCAAAATAAATTCAAAATTTATCTATACTTTTTCTATCTCATCAACAACAACAAAAGAATTACAAAGAAACAACTTCTCATAATTTTTTAGGGTATTTCATTTTTTTAAGGTAAGCTTTAAACGGAGCCTTAACATCTTTGCCAGAAAAATGCAAAAATATGAACTTACATTTGGTCAAATAAATCTTGTCTCTACTGGACTGAGAGTTCTGAATAAAATTGTGGTACAGATCGCCCGCAATATCACAACAAATGAAATGGCAAACATGCTGAGATACAGTTACCTAAGAGGACCAGACGGTGGATTTCGGAATCCATTCGATCACGGCTGCCGCAAGAACTGCTCAGATTTCTTGATAAATGGGTACAATGAAGACACCGAGTATGTTGAAAAATCAAGGGAACCCGAAGGAATCAGGATGATAAGCATGACACGGAGTTCAAACCTAACAAACGGCTCTCACCAAACGAATGCTGACGGCCATGTCGTAATTGATGTGAACAAGAACTCCAATTCACATCACGGCCACATTCATTCCTCTCAGTGCAGCCACGGCCACGGCCAGAGTCATGGTAAAAATCAGACTAGTAATGTCCCTCTAGGTTTGGGTGTCGGTTTGGGCCGAAAAGTTTCCCGTTCGACAGTGGTTTCATAAGTTGCCGTGGTTTCATAAGTCACCGGAGATGCATTTGTATCTTAATCATCTTGATTCTTTTCCTTGTCTATTGTATAAAATTTTGTTGTATATTGTAGCTTGGAGCATGGTTTTCTTTATGGGATGAGTCATTATTTGGTTGAAGTATCCTTTGTGGATCTGAATATATACCCAATGCATATAGGAACTGACAGGGGAGTGATCTTGACTGTAAATGAGTCGAGCATTCAATAAAAATTTGTTCGAGATCGTTTAATTAAGCTCATTAATTAAGTATTTTTTTTGGATAACATAATTTATTTAAAAAAAATGCATCAACTCGTTCTAGTTTGACTAAAGTTCGAATGAGTTTAAAAGATAAAAGTTTGAGCAAGACAATACTTGAATTAATTCACACGAATGTCTCCACAAAGACTTAAACCAGTGGTCTTATGAAAAAAGGGTGCTTACCACTGTACCGTGAGGTGGTAAACGAAATTGCATCCTTTTTTTTTTTGAATTAAAGTACGATATTAAATAAACCCATAAATATTCGAACTCGTGACCTTTAAGGTCATGAGAAAGGTTGCTCAGCACTGCACCCCGAAGTGGTAGACCGAAATTGCATCCTTTACTTTGGGGTAGTGATAGTGTGGCGATGAGCTAGATCACACCGAGCAGGTGCCTCTCAAGTACAAAATACTACTACTATATGTTAGAGTTCAACAAAAATGAAATTTATATCTTCCAACAATGATTAAAATTACTAACAAATAGCTCTATTACATCAATGGACTATGGACTTATTCGAGCTCGAAGCGACCACCTATATAAAAATTTTGTGAATCTAGGTAATGACACAAAAATTCCGTGTTACTTTCCACCCAAACGGAAATAAGTCCGAAAAGAGTCATGATTTCTTCATCCTCCGTGCATTGATGAAATGAAATAGAAATTCAAAAATTAAAAAAAAAAACCACTAAAGCGGATTGATCACTAAATTCACTCTGAAACTTGAAACTGACCTCAACTGTAGAAGTAAATAATCTAACAGACAAAATTAGATACAAAACAATCTATAGAATGAAGCAGAAGTGACAAAAACGATTTTCTGCTCATCTAACTTCCTCACTGCAACTGCAGATAATGACCTTCTTGCTACACCGCAACGAACTTCGTCGGTAAGCAAGATGAAGCAGAAGTTGAACAGTTGATACGACACGACGTGGAAGCCTGCACGGAACAATGTTGTCTTAGTTCATGCAGTTTGGGCAAAACAGAAGCAATATAATATCCTCATTACAAACATAAAGTTAAGATCAGTGGATAGATATGCTGTGAAATGCCTCATGGAAAACCTAAGTTTCAACCACCGAGCTCAAGAACTGTTGCTTTTCTAACATATATTCCACCTCGAGATCTCAGATTAGCATCTTGCTTCTTATTTCCCGACGACTAGTTAATTCAGGCCGTCGCTTCACTTTAGCATGTATTCATTATACATTAAAGCTATATGATATTATGTCCAGAATCATCATCTTCATGGAGTTCCTCTTCCACGATACGCCTTTCGGTTTATATATCATCCTAACCCTTGAACTCACTGTAAATTTGTGTCTCCACAGTTCTGTTTCTTCTTTGCACGGCTAGTTTTTTCTCACTTTCTGAACCAATGATGGTATAGATTCGAATTCTGAAACGATAAAAACGAAGTCCTAGCTTGTTGCTTGGGAGCTCGATAATTTTGTTTGATGTTTATCTAGTTCATGTTCATATAGTCATGCCTAGAATTTTGCAGGACAATCAAATGCACGAAGAGGCAAAATTGGATGATTAAATATTTCATTAAAATAAGAGAACCAGTAATAATAGCACTAATAGCAATGTCCAACTAGAGCCAGTAATAATCTAAAAGTATAATCCAGAAATTCACACATATATCAAGTATTTTCTAAATACATCTACCTCTAGACAAATCAGCAGCCAAAGACTTCTATAGTGGGCTAATCATAGAGTAAAGGAGCAGGCAATAAATCGAGAATGATGAGTTGGAAAATAATTATATCTATTAGGAAATTATATAAGCATGATGCCAAATTTGGGATTCTTTAACAGTTCTTGGATAAAATTGAAACAAGTTTTTCAGAAATGAATAAGCAAAACTCTTTACTCACCAAGAATGCAAACAAGAAGAAGTCTTTCCTACCAAACGCTCCACTAAGTACCGACTGGGAGATACACCAAGAAGAGCATCTAAGCGTTCTCAAGGGCGTAGTAGATTTTCGAAACTCTTCGTTGAAGCAGTGGTTCTAATCTAAATGAGGGAACACTTCTCTGCCACTTTTTTGCTTCATACATCTCATTCCATGCCTGCACTATTTCATCAATATTGAATCCTAACCCTGCAAAAACCTTACATATCAGAGTATATTAGGAATATCAAAATATATATAAACAATTTCAACACATCACCTTCCGACGCCGTATTATTGGAGCAATGATTCTTTATCATAACAGCAATATCAGTTGAAGAAACTCCAGCAAGTTCAAATTTTTCCACAGCAACCTCCAAACACTCATGCCACACAGGAAGTCCTAGTTTGAATTCCATAACCGATCTTTCGTATAGCATCGTGCCCCATAATACAAGTATCTGAGCCCGGATATTTTCGATTTGGTTTGGCTGGGATAGCTCGTCAAGTCGTTTTTCCTCCTCCCACATTTGCAATCCCTTTTCCATATTTTCCTCAGCCTTGTTGTAAAGCTGCAGAGCTTCTGTTGAAGGCCATGATTCCAAATCGACATCGGTCCCTACTGCAAAATACCAAGAGAGTTTAGCCTGCTCAAACTGCTGCTGGCCAAGAGCTAAAACCGCTTCGTAAAAATTGGGTTTAATTTTTAGAGCTTCTTCATATCTTTTTCCTGCATTCGTATACTCCGTTTGCGCCCAATCATATGCAGACTTGATCTTTGTAAGCACAGGTTCTTTCGAAGAATCTTCAGTCAAGTAAACTCTCTTTCTTGCTCTGGACATGTGAATATTACCCCAATTGAACAAAGCTAAGGCTGCCATCTCTTGGAATTTCTCTGCAGCACTGCCGAAAATGTCTTGAGCTTCTTCACTAGTGACCGTCTCTTCCATAGCGTCCGAATAGAGCTTCATTCCCACCTCATGGAGATCAAGATAAGCTTCAACGTCGAACCCGACATGATTCTTGAATAACTGAGCAAACTGAATGATCCAATCACTGATACATACTGATTCGGTTCGTGCTACCTTCCCATTTTCAGTTACAGGGTTTGTGCCAAAACTGTCTATCGATTCATTGTTCGTGAATTTTTTATATAATGGATCTTGATCTGGATCAACTTCAACTATATATAGTTTTAAGGAACCATTTTCTGTAGAAGTTTCAGCCAATCTAAGTTCTTCTGTTGAAGTTATAGTTACCAAATCACCTTCTTGATCCCAATACTTGACAAGAATGGCTTTGGATCCGGGAAAACGATCAAGAATGACCTCCCTTAGTTGCGAAACATCGCAGTTAAGAGGAATTTGAGCCCATCTTATATCGTCTCTGAATACTAATTTCACTGTTCTTCTAGGTTCTTTGTCAGTAATTTTTTCTTCCTCCACCACCAATTTGTCTTGAGTTATCTTTTCCTCGGTAAAATCATCAGCCTTTCTCGACACAACATCAACAAAAACTTTCCTTTCTGCAATATCCCTTTGCATTTCAATCCCATCTACTGTTTTCTCATCCTTACTTTCTTCTATCTTGCCATTGACTTTCTCCTCCTTCCCAAATTCCCCTATATCGCCATTGACTTTCTTCTCCTCGTTCTCCTCTATATTACCATCGACTTTCTTCTCCATCACATTGTTCTCTATATTGCCATCGACTCTCTTCGCCTTCCCATCTGTATCTCCATTAACTCTCTCTCCCTTCACATTGTTCTCTATATTGCCATCAACTCTCTTCGCCTTTGCTTTCCCATCTATATCTCCATCAAATTTCTTCTCCTTCACATTCTTCTCTATATTGCCATTGACTTTCTTCTCCTTAGTATTCCTATTTGTATCTCCATTAACTCTCTTTTCCTTTTCATTCTTCTCTATATTGCCATCAACTCTCTTCTCCTTCGTTTTCCTCTCTATATTGCCATCGACTTTCTTCTCCTTCACATTCTTCTCAATATTGCCATCGACTTTCTTCTCCATTATTTTCCTATCAGTATCTCCATAGACTTCCTTCTCCTTCGCATTCTCCCCTACATCTCCATCGACTTTCTTCTCCTTCACGTTGCCACTTTTCTTTTTCCGCGCCTTCTCTTTATTACCCTTGTTTCTTGTCAGAGGTGGCGGCTCCAAATACTCAGGCAACAAAACCAAATCCATAGGAATGCCATTCTCGCTCGATCCTTCCCTAATTGTTCTCTCAACCCTTTCCGAAATTTCAATCGCCACGAGATTGTTCGGCTCCATCTTCAGCACCGTTCCAACATCTCTACGAGCCAAATCTAACTTATTCAAAGCTTCATAACACCTAGCTCTCTTCAACAATGCCTTGCTATATCTAGGAGAAACTTCTAGAGCCAAATTACACTCATGGATAGCCCTAGGGTACTCACTAATACCTAATTGCATATAGCATTGAGCCATATTACTCCTCACACACGCGACGTCGATGTGATTCCTAGGAAGCAATTTTATGGCTTTCTCATAGTTCATCATGGCACCTTCATAGTCCCTCTTTTGAAAAAAACTATTGCCCTCATCTTTCAATTCTTGTGCCATCAAAATGAATATGGCCGTGTCCTCATCATAACCTCTATGGCTACTCTCACTCAACTTAGTTTTCCATATACTTTCATCTGATTTTTCAACACTGGATTTTTTCTTCTTTCCACCATGTTTCCCCATTTCAAATCACAATATTTCAATATACCAAAATCCTGATATTTAACTAACTCTCCTTAATCCTCAAATTCAACTAATTAGCTTCAAATTCACCAGCATAAAAGCCTATAATTATAATTAACACAAGTAAAGAAATCAAACCCACAAAATGAACAGGAGATTAAAGGCAAGAAGCTTCTTAATTTAGAATGAAGATAAAAATGAAACCTTTATTCAGCTACTGAAACAAGGCTTCTTTGCTCCAAGAAAGAAGAGAAACTTATCTGTAAAGATTCAATCTTTATGAAAAACTTTGGGATTTTGTTGGGTTTTTTGCTTGAAAATGAAGGAAAATGTGGTTTTCCAAATGGGATTATGTGGCTGTAGGTAAATGCAAGAGCAAAAAAGACCACACAAAATACACACACTTGCAAGGAACAAAGAAACAATTGTGCCAGGTCCACGTAAAAGCTAAAAAAAGATTATTCAAGTTGAAAGAAAAAGAGAGGGATTCTTCCAACAATTTTCACTTAATTTAATCTAAAGTGGGATTTTGTTTAATATAAAAATATATTTTTAGAATTTCTATATTTCGAGATTTTCTAGACAACATTCGGAAATGGACAACATACGTGGGACCGGACTTCCGTGTATTCCAAGATGATGGGAGACGTCATCCCATATCAAATTTTATATCGGGTACGTGAATACTATTATGCGACAGTTGAGGTCCGACATGTGTAATAATCTATTTCTAAGTTATTCAAATTTTGAATTATTCATTTTTTCAGCGTGAAAAATTCACCCAAAAATCAAATCGTTATCTATAAAAGTTCAACAAATCAACCTATGATTTATTCGGTTCGATTTCTATTAAACTAACTAAGCATCTATTTTTGTAGTCTCTACAAATCAAGTGATAGCATAATTATAACTAATTACTCTTTCAAAATCAAAATATAACACACATAATAAAAAAGTTAATAACTCAATCCGTACAAAACCAACATAAACTTTCAAACCCCGAAAGTTTGTCCAACAATTAAAAAACAATTTGCTCAAAAAAGAAAAAGAAAAAGAAAATATTTATTAGATGTAAGATTCCCTTCGCCAACCCAACCGTAATGTTTGATTTGACTAATATTTCTTAACCAACTTTCTTTAAAACTATTTTTGTTACGGAATTTGAAGCTTAACCACGTGTTCCCACTCACATGATCATCACTTTTCTTGATTAATTAATTAATTAGCACATCCTTTCTAATTGCCACAATTTTGAAGGAAATACGGCTTCTCTGGAGCCAGACTAATGATTACTTTAACATAATAAAGTTTAGTTTTTATTTAAGATACAGGGGTGACGGTCTTATAACATTTTGAAATTATTAAATTATAAAAATTAGGACTTTTTATTGAATAGAATATAATCCATAATAATTTTGATATTAAAAACAAATATTCAAATATTCATATTACTTTTTAGTAAAATTTTACTCTGATAATATGTCGATGAATAATGATTTACAAAAAAATAAAAAAGAATGTTCAAAATAAACGTGTAGCCATTTCCCTTCAAATAGAGTTGCGTCACGGAATTTAAAATGAAACGTGTAGCAACATTCTCTTGCGGTGAACTGGTAAAATGAAGGTTTAATAGTCCAAAAGAATTTTTAATTTAAATAAATAAGAAGACAATTTTACTTCGAATTTTCGTTCTCAATTTTTTTTTTAGAAAAAAGGGATATAAACAGCTTAAAAAACCATTGAGTCAATATAAACTAAAGTACAAGTTATCATCATTTTCTATTTCGTAAAGAAATTGACTTATTTTTTACATTTGATCGAAATTAAATTAAATTAGTGAAGAAAATTGTAGGCCACAAAATGGGTGGCCAGAACAAAGCATGTTATCCAAAGGAAATGCAGAGCATGTGAACAAAAGTAGTAAAATAATTGTCGGTTGCTTCAGAAATGAGCAAAATAATATTGTGTAAATAAAAATAAAAATCAAATGTTTTAATTTAACTAAATAATATATGGTGTTGATTGAACTTAAAAAACGCAACTTCCTTACACTTTCAACCAATTTTTTGCCATTTAAAAAAAATAAAATTCTACAATAATCCAAATAAAGGAGTCAAATTCTAATCTTCATGTATTACTTGATTCTTATTCAATACATTCTCTATTTCCACCCATATATTATATAACTAAACATTTAATGCGGACATTATAACAAATAAGTTTGGAGCATTAAATGACAATAAAAGAATAAAGTTTACGTTGAATATGACAAGCGCATTTTTTTTTGGGAGAGTTCCATTAATTTAGACATTAATATTATTGATGAGAGTGGTTGTAGAATATAAATGATTCGCAATCCTAAAAACATTCCCTTTATTGTATTGCAAACAACATTTTCACTATCTAAATTCAACCACAAAAAAAATATCATTCTTAAAAATAATCTATTGAGTGCCCAGTGCCCACGATACTCACAATAGGAGCGGATTTTGTATATGCCGAGTCCGTATATAGACCCACCCCACACAGAAAAAGTCCCATTTTCCAGAAAAATATTGAAGTTTATTAAGCATAAGATAAATTTCTCATAGAGGTTGGACAGGAGTATAAATGTACAATCCTTCTTGTTGCCAATAACCCTAACACACTCCATGTGAGCCAAGAACCCTAACTCCAATGCCTCGTCGTCCATGGCTACGAGACCTGCTTGGCCTCTTCCATTGTAAACCTACTGATTTGTTCGTAGCACTATTTACTCGATCACAGACATTTCTTGAACACCTCTTAACAGAGGGCCCTCGGATCATTCACTACCTTCTACAACTATTTAGCCAACGGCCTTTCTAGAGCCACTCACCCCATAAATAGTAGCCAAACACCAGAACCATAGTGAATTCATGATCAATATCAGTTTGAAGACCAACATGAGCAACTACAAGCAAAAGAGGGCAAAAGATCAAGTCGTATACAAGCTTCTCAAAGATGATGCTACGTCCATACGCCACTAGCAGCAGCGTGCTAATCTATCCTTTCCAGTGAACGAGAACAAGAAAAGAAGCAATCACTTAAAAAGGAGATAGTTATGGTTGGTGATATAAGTCTCAAGACTCTTGTTGATGGAGTTTCACAGATATGAACACTTACATATTTTGGGCTTTGCTAACGGTGTACAATTGACTATAAAACAAAAGAATGATGAGTATCTTATAATAAACGTGAAGGGGCATAGGCGTACCCCAGTCGGTCATGAGGCCGGTGCTTCCAGTATCCGGCTATATAGCAAGGCATTTCTTCCCTGGTAAAAACATATTCTCAAATTGTTTTCACAAGAATTAAGAAAGGGACACAGACAAGACATGGTAGGACTGAGTGCTAGAAAACAGTCACCCAACTTCATGTTCCATACATCATAAAAAGCATTTGTAGTAGACATGCAGTCTCTCTCGTTGTCGTGGGGAACCATCAATAACTAAACTCTCACCCGATAGCTTTCCTTGTCGTAGATACAAGGCAGTAATGCAAGAAGTTCTAATTTCAAAAGGGAAATAATGAAGATGGTAGGGGATATATATTGTTTTTTTGGAGGGATATGAGCCAAATGATAGCATGAATTATAATTTTCCCAGGTTAAAATTTTCGTATAGTACCTGAGAAGTTGTCCGAGTTAATGAATAGATTTCTTCGCCTTTTGCAGAACCTCCTTCAAGACCAATGATATTCTATGTGACATATGGTGTTCCAGAAACATATCTTTAACGCGAGAGTAACCCTTCATCCCCATAGTCCTTCTCATTTCCACATTTGTGGCTAGCTGAATGATATTTTCTGCAAGAGGTGTTACACCCTCTTTTCCAGCTGGATGAAGCCAACCCGTGGTGCCATTCACTACAATCTCCATTGTACCTCCAGCTGCCGTACCCTAAAAGCATATGATAATGTAGTTTAAATGATGTTCATAGGATGATGAAATTTTTGAATGTGCCCATGCATTTGACACGGGCTAATCTGCTGCCGCAAAAAAATGGAGTATTTTAAGAATCTAGATATTTAACAACAAAATCAAACTGTAACAATAACTACATGAAAAGGCAATGTAATTATTTGTAATGATATGCTATACAAGTGACAACTGAAATTCAAACCCCAATATTGCATACACTACCAAGCAACACAAGAGCACTATTCTCACCAGTACAGGCAGCTGAAAAGCCATAGCTTCAATGGTTATCCTTCCAAAGCACTCACCACGGGCCTACATTTACAAACATACTTCAGTACAATATATGGAAATCAATTTCATCAAATACATGCAATTTGCAGATGGGTCATATGTCTTAATAATGCAGCCATATTCTTGTTTTTCGAATTTTGCAGTAAAAGCATGATTCTTTATATCTTTTTCATGATGTTTCCTTAGCATTGAATATCATATGAGATTCTATCATAATAATCTCCTCATTAGTGGGACAGAGGGATGGTGTTATTAAATTGGAAAATCAACCCCCCAGGCACCCATTATATACCAGGGTGAAGGATGAACTAAGTACCTGAGAGTTTTGAACAAGAATATCAATGGAAGCCAGATAGGGTGCAACATTTAGGGTTTTGTTCACAAAGTGCACATTCTCCTGAATTTTCTTGTCAGCAACAAAATTACGTAGTTCTGTTTCAAATTTAGTCTGGGCACCCATGTCGCTACCCACTATAACTGCATGCATTGGAGGCACTTTCAGTTTTCTCTCTTTGCAGAGCTGAAGAGCTTCATAGAAAGCTTTAATAAATAGATCCTGGCCTTTCCCTCGGGAAACACCTGCAGCAACGTGGAGCCTATAGATGAGAAACTGTCTAATCCATTCAATCACAAGTTGGGATGTTAAGATCCATTTAAGTATAATATAATAGGAGCTTAAGTAAAGATTATATTTCTTTAACATTTATAAGGTTCAGATCAAAATGCATCTTCAACAATAACCAGCATAATAATGCAGATAGAGGTTTGAATAGCAGAGGTGTACAGTGTCCTCTAACACTCATGCCATAGGCCCATTTGTTTTTCTACCAAAATCAATAGAAAGGTATGAAGAATGTGTTAATCTGAAGGCATAAGCTATAAGCCTATGTCGAAGAAAGAAACAAGCAAACTACATTGTTTGGTCTTCAAAGAGCCAATACATGCTTCTATATTTTATTAGACAAAGAGCAGACTATGATTGTTGTCTATATCCCACTAACACAATAAAAATCTGTCAATTTTCCTAAGGAGAAAAAAAGCCACAAAATCATTAATTTCTGTTGGTAATGATTTTTTTTGTAAAAACTATTTATTTGCTGTTCAATTCTTGGTAATCAGCATCTGGAAGATGCATGCAGTGATCCAAATCATCGAAAATTTATGTGAACATTCTTGTCAAAGCCCTCATGGTGTACAAGTTCTAACATAGAAAAATGCGAAATTTCCTTGAAAATGCAGCTGTACAAAAAACAGTTGCAGGAAAAGAAAAGGTTGGTTAGGATAAACTAAGATTTGACTTCTTATAAAACATACTGTTGATAATGGCAAACAAAAGATCATCTTTTCGTATGCCAAGAGATTCCCTAATATGCTCCCGAAGGACCCTTCTAGCAACACTGTCTTCGGCTACTTCCATCAGCTCTTTGCTATTCCCAAGGTGCACAACATAGGTCTCAGGCATCTTTATCCTGCACCATTGGGAGTGAAAAGAATGTTATATCTTAGAATTGTCTACAAGGAGAAACTAGAACACAGATTCATTCGGGACAGTTCTTAAAATTGCATCATTGAAGGATCGAATAATAGAGCGCTCAAACTGGCCTTAAGACAGATAGAATGTAAGTATTTTATACAAGAATGAAGAAGTATACCCTAGTCGGTCATGAGTTCGGTTCTTCCAGTAGTCTGCAGTAGTTTGTGAATCAATCATTGCACCTGCAACAAGAGGGAGGAGCTTAACATACTCCAGTTTGAAGTAATGCCCTCGCATTTCATGTATCCACCATAAAACCTTGGGGAGTATGCGAGGAACATTATCTTGGAGCACAGCATCCAACCACTTGCCAGCCACGGCAGTATTCAAAATGACCAGATCAGCTTTTAGAGCAGCATCAACAGTGTCCTGCCCCTTTGCAGGCATGATCTGCATTGAATGACAGAGATCGTGTGATGATTTCGACGCAACATAGTAATTGAAGAATACCACTCGAGTTAGTAGCTATTGGGATTATGAACTGCACTATACCTCCACACCTCGATCAGTCATCCTCTGCTCCAAAGAGATAATCACTTCATCCGATTCGGCAGGCTTCTGATTAGTGATCCAGATAACTCGTGTACCAACAGCTCTTAACAGAAAGGCGAGCTCCATCAGTAGCAAAGGCCCACCTATCAAAGTTTGTTGGAGCTGAAATGATCATTCTAAACTCTCTTGTCACAGATTTTATTTCCAAAGAAATGGTTTTGTCTAAACAATTAGTTGCATACTTAAATTCTCTGCATTTTCAACTATAACACACTTCTCAAACAACAATTTAGCCAAACAATGCGACAAAAAAAATGCACCTTTTGTATCTCAAAGACTCAAGGGGAAAAATAGTGAACGATTAAACCTCTCACATTATATCCACCTCAACAACAACTCCTCCGTATCTGTCTCGGATCATCATACACATACTTAATCATCACTCAATTACACATTCCGCCGCAGATTCCTATTAATGAGCTCCACAACCAAATGAACAATTTTAATAATATTAACATATTACATATACCTGAGAGTGAGAGCTCATGCGATACCATGAGCACGAGCTTTGATTTCATAAAATCAAGCGATTTTTCGTCTTTTGCAGCAGCGCCGCTGGCAGTGTTGGGTGAATGAACCGGTGCATCGAAGCTGCGGTGGTCGGAGTACTCAAAAGAGTTGCAGGAATTGAACGAAGCTCCAATGAAGAAGGCGATGGCGGTGGACAGTGCGATGCATAATAATATCAACATCGACCACCGCTTTTGGGTTGGAATGGACGACGCCACCATCGAATGCTTCGCCATTAATATTGTCCTACAAGAGGAACGATTTAACACCAAATCAAGTATCCAATTGATCCAAAAAGTGGCCGAAAATTGGAGTCAAGTATTGCCAATGGAGTAGACGAATCGGCTATGGCGGCGATCCCTCGTTCCGCAGAGAGCTGGATTTGCTGAAATTGAAGCAGTTTCATTCAAGTCTTCAGTGGCACCACTAGATCTTCAAGAAGGTGAATTATAGTCTAATATATTATCACAAATATCAACAAATTACTTTAATTTTAGATAATTATAGTTTTTTTTTAATTTTTATCCAATTTTGCACACATAATATAATAAATTCAAGCTATTTTATGCTATTTGTGTGTTTTTCATTTAACACATCAAAATAACATTTTTTACTCAACAAATTTAAAAAAAAAACTTAATTTCATGCACAGATAAGTCATTTAAATTAAATTCAATTTATTGTAGCATGAGGTAATAAAGTTTAATTGAGGTATTTTAAACTGATCGATGAATACTTATTGGAATTTTATAAACGGTGATTGTGTTATTTATATAAGTTATTTAAATCAAATTTAATTTTAAGAAAATAGTTATAACATATCATTAAGATGTAGTGGCGTTCAATTAAGATATTATAAAATTGGGAAATAAATCTTATTTGTGATGTAATGATTCTTAAATGAAATTATATATATCTAAAAATGAATTTTCACTTTAAATAACATATTATCTCAAAAGAGTAAAAAAAAATATGTGTAATTTACTTGGAAAAAGAAAATGGCTCGGCGGTTGACCTGCTGACATGGCTGACTCTTATTGGCTCTCTAAAGTGTGCTTGTGTCATTGTTAGCGCAGTTGAAAACTACCCCGTCATCGTCTTCTGCTCACCGTCTTCAATTTGGGGAAAATAATAAAATTAGGGATTCAAAAATTTCAGCTTCAGTCAAAAACATGAGGTTTACGCGGTGTTGGGTGGTAGCATTTGTCGTTTCTGTCCTCTTACGCGACGTCGTATCCTCCGATCAGACTCTTTCAGCTCATACGGGTATCAATAGATTGAGTTTATTGGTTTGAACGATTTTATTACTTCTCATCATGCTGAAATTCAATCCGTAGATTCATAATCGTTAGTCTTTTTCTGAACGTTTGGTGCTTAACTTTATGCGGTCTCGGATATGAGATTTAGAATTTGGAAAGATTATAAATTTGGGTTTAGAATTGGAATCTAGGTTATAAAATGCCTTTTGTTCTGATTCATTTTGTCCGTTAACTCGAATTTTCACTTTGTGATGATTTGATGAGTTATTTTGTTCTATGGATTCAATTTTCAGCCTGTTAGTTTTATTTTTCTGCAGAACTATTTCAAGCTAAATAATCAGCATGTTAGAATTCGAGAGACTTCTTTATTTGAATATATAGTTTGTGAATTTGTTCATCAAATTTATGAACTGAAATGCACGATTTGGTTCCTGATGATTCGTGCAAATGTCTAAGTTTGTCGGCCACCAGGTCGATGCTGTTTTTTGGAGAAGATACTCTCAATGGAATAATCTGTGATATAACTACGGCACGTGAAATCTCCTTCGACATAGATTTTCAGTATAAATTTGGTCAGTTTAGTGTGGTCATGATCCAAAGCTCAATTATGTGCACTTGCTGGTTATTTTTCCTAAAGTTTTAAAGTCTGGCTACTTCAGAGGTTTTTTCCCATTCTATGATGCACCAACACTCCTCTTCACTTTTATCATCGGTTTTAGGTACTAGCTTTGGTCGGAGCTCTCGGGAACCGAAATTCAATATTGAATTCCATAAAGAGGACTCACCTTTCCCCCATGTAAGTATCTCAAGACTGCTATGTTATCATACAACTTATTGAAATGCGTGTTGTTGCCTGACCTTTACAAGATGGCACCATCAACCTCATAATTAACATTTGTAGATGTGTGATGCACTTATGTTTAAAATCAGATTGGATGGGAAAATTTTCCGATTTCAATACCTTGTGGACGTTATGTGCATGTTTCTAGAGTCAGTCCTTGTGAATGCTCTTGTTCTTTTATGCAACTGAATATGGTATTAATCTTTATTGAAATCTCTAATTAGAAATATATGCTCTTTATAGTGTTTTTGCTATCTGCCTACTAGTATCAACATTCATATGTTGGCAGTGTTACCTGTCTTTTAACTTTCAGGGATTTAATCATCATTATTTTTTCCTTGACTAGGTCCCATGCTAAACTTCAGACTTCTAAGCTAGCATATAAATAAGTCATACATACAATAACATTCTGGGCAGTAGGCTCTAGCAGTTCACTTTTATCCAATCTAATTTTCATCGCTGTATAGCTTCACCAGTTGTTAGTGATATCTTTTTTTCTAAGTTGGCGTTATATGTTTTTTTTTGCCTACTCTGTGTTTTTGTCACAGTCTATTTAGGAAATAACATTTCCATCAGTTCAAATACCCTTGTTCTTGAGTTTCTCTCGAGTCATAACAATGAACACAATTGCCCTTCCCTAGGCATGTGTGATGCACTTAGCAACACAATAATGCAGCAACCACTAGAACACAAAGCAAATTGTATGGCTAATTTTACATTTTCCAGGATGATGACCAAGAGTCTATTATCATGCCCAACAAGGATGGAGAAAAGTTTCTTTGCTTTTTGCCTAAAGTTGAGAAATCCAAGAGTGGAAAGCCAGTTGCTCAACAGAATTTGAGTAGCATGATTGTGGAATCTGAGACGCGTATGAAACTGAAGACACCGGATGAGTTGCTAGATGTGCTGAAAGAACGGTGCTTTATTAGGGTAAAAATATTTGTTACATGATTTTACGAATGACTCATATCATATTGTTATCAAGGTTTCCTTGATTTTATGAAATACTGTAGAGGAGGTTTCAATTATTTTTGTTTCTATTTACTTTGCAGCCTTTTTTTAATGAAATGGATAGGCTTACATTGTGCAATATATGACTGCAGCAAGAGGGATGGTGGTCATACGAGTTCTGTTATCAAAAACACTTGCGACAAATTCATTTGGAGGATGAGAAGGTAGCACTTTACACAACATTTCAAGATATTGGATTTCTTTTGCTTCTGTAGTCTCCAGCAATCCTTGCTTGTTTCTCTTATTAAGTCCCTGAGTAATTTTTGAAATATCTATTATCTGTTACGAATTACGATACCGCACACCAGATCCACATCAAAATTATGTATTTCTCTCATTTTGATTATGACCCCATAATAGTGTAAATGACGCCTAAATGAATGTTTAATAGATATCTCAAGTATTTGTCTTGGGAGTTTACGATGCTGAAGCTACAGAGGCCCACAATCAAAATCTTTCGGATGTCTCCATATTGAAGGATCCCCGTTCAAAAGATGCATCTCAAAGGTGTAAATTACTTTTTTGCACATACATGGAGAAATATTTATATACGGAAAAAAAAATTACTCAACATAAATGCTAAAATGAAACTGTTACAATGTACAGGTATCATGCTCATA
This sequence comes from Ocimum tenuiflorum, assembly GCA_001278415.1. Classification (NCBI taxonomy): domain Eukaryota; kingdom Viridiplantae; phylum Streptophyta; class Magnoliopsida; order Lamiales; family Lamiaceae; genus Ocimum; species Ocimum tenuiflorum. Next base: position 2,147 of record AYJT01030073.1, on the reverse strand, counting down.
TCTTTAATAATGGAACCCTCTGTGACCTAACAAATGAGCCACGGGAAACAGAGGTAAGCTTTTGTTGTATGCGCCTACTGAAAATCCATAATCGGAGATAGTTATATATGGATTGGCTTCTATTTCAGGTCAGATTTGTGTGTTCTGAACCTAGAGCTATGATAAGTTCAATCACAGAGTTGTCAACATGCAAGTATGCTCTCACATTTCAATGCCCAACACTTTGCAAGCACCCGTAAGACTCTCTCTCTCTCTCTCTCTCTCTCTTTCTCTCTTTCTCTCTCTCACTCACGCACACACGGCTTGAAATTCATCCAAGTTAGAATTACACTCCTAGCTTGTGTTTGACTTTATTGATATTTGTCACCTCATTAGATGCAAGTTATTTACCTCATTTATTTTCCTAATTGGGTTAAAGCAGAGATGCACTCTTTAAGTTATCAGTAATAAAGGTTTGGCTACTGATTGTACAGACAAAATCAATTCCATCTTTTGATTATCTCAGCTTGGAGAAGCTAGTAGAGTCATATTTTTTAGGATCTTTTTATGCTCTTCGCAAATTATTATGATGTTGTGGCGTCTACAAGCCTCATTCTCATCCACCATTCAAAAAACAGTATTTTTTTTGGAGAAGAAAGACACTATTTAGTTATCACCAACTGTTATGGAACTTATACATATTTTTAAGATAAAAGAGGTGGAAATCTGAAAACCTACTATAATAATAAAATGGAACTTTGACCTACAAAAGACTCTCTTATATTTGATGAGGTACTTTTCTATTGTATCTCCATTCTACTCTATTTCTATTTGTTTCATTGCCATGCCGTGCCATTGGCGCTGAGGATATCGTCTTCTCAGTCGAGAAATGCTCATAATGTCTCCATCTCTTATGTGCATATGAAGCTATAACTCCATCTCTTATGTACATCACATGTAGATTATTCAATGAAGAAAGACCAGTGTCGCATACTATTCACTGCAATGCTCTTCAAAAGGAGGAACCGAAGGTGCAATCAGAGGCTGACAACTCTCGAGGAGGTAAGATAGCGATGGTTACTGATGTTGACAATCCCCCTGCTTCCACAGCTGAAGAATTTGCAACATGAACTGCAACTATGTTGTGAGATAAGTTCTGTCAACAAGAAGATGGATGTGAATATTCATTGCGGCGTCGGGATTGGAGCTTTCTGGGAATTTATATGTGTAAGTGTAGTACTGTAGCCCTTAGTTTAAAAGATAGTTTGGCCCATAGGCAACACAATGCTTTCAGAGTATATGAATTGGTTTGAGAATTGAAACTTCTTCAAAATCCACATATATTTTTCATGAAAAGTTGAAGTAGTGCTGTAATGGAAGCATAAAGGGCAAATTCATTAGCTTCTGTTTGAAGGGAAATTCTTGTGTAGTGTTACTTTAAACAGTTGAGCCGAATGCAATATTGTTTAAATTTAACTTAAATTAATCATCAAATCAATTTTCAGATAAATTAATCATCAAATCAATTTTCAGACTTTATTATTGATTACTTTTAGGCTTACAAGCTTAATCATGATTGATTGACTTAAAAAATTAAAGCAATTATTGTTTAAAGAAATAATTTATTCACAAGAAAACATCATATTTAAGTAAATTTATTATCTTATTATAATTAACGAAGTTAAAAAAGTCTATGTATACGTGTTTCTACTTGACGTACAAGTCTTGTTTACGTCAAAGAATCAACATTCTCAACGAGTTGCTAACAAACTCATGAATTAAATGTTAAATTTGTTGAAGTTTAAGCGATTCATTTAATTGACGAGTTCAATCAGCTCTAGTTGACAAGTTCAATCAGCTCTATTTGGTTTCATTTTTTTTCTCAAAAAGTGTACTTCACATTTTTTAAAAAGAGATTCTCTGAAAAAAAAAATTCAAAACTATCTTCGTTTTCAACAAAAAAAAATTTAACCTAACAACTTTTCATAACCTTTTTTAAGCTTCGGCAGAACCGCGACAAGTAGATCGATCGACTCATTTACACGAAGGAATGTAAAAGAAAAATAAAAAAATTATTAACAATTACCACCAGAAATCCCAACAGTAACCGAGTTATAAAACACAAGAACTAGAAATATGCACAAAATGATATTAGGCCAATAATCCTA
>AYJT01030028.1:0-10329 GCA_001278415.1 Ocimum tenuiflorum | reverse complement strand
GTTGGTCGGGAACCATTTCGTGATTCCCCACCTCATCTCTAGGTGGGGCAGGATTATTCTCACCATTGGCATTTTCAGTGTTATGATCATTATGGGAGTACGGTCATCCATGTTATTCAAAAGCAATTCTCCCTTAGCCTCAAGTTCCTCTAACATTTTAAATTCGACAAGATTAGGCTCTACTAGTTCCGGTTCTTTAGTTAAGGCCCGGTCCCATTTAAGTCTTCTAATGGTAACGTTTATTTCTAGATCAAAAGGGATCGAAGTAATTCTCGATGATCTAGTGTTTACCATGCAAGAAGACAACGAAGGAACAAAGTACAATTATCTAGGCAAGAAACTAAAAGACTAAATCAATAGTTCACAAAATAAACTAATGTTAACAACAAATCAACTAATCCCTGGCAACGGCACCAAAAATTGATAAGCGTTTTCTTTGACAGAAAATGGTTCGCAATAATAAAAAGATCGAACTCAGGAACTAGGTGTAAAGAAACATTGTTAGCCACTAGCTCGTATTAGTATCCCTATTGTCTAGCCAAAACTTATAGTTAAAACTTATAACACAAATATGAAGAACGGGGAATTCCAAGATCATATCATAAATACAAATCATGAATCAACAACGAGATCTCAACGACCAACAAAATCAAGAATGATTTGAGATGATTAAATTACCGAACAAAACCTTTTGTCTTGAAGAACGGAGTAGATTTTCAAAAACCCTTTTTTACCTTTTGAACGTAAGTAGAATTTGAAAACTCCCTAAAAAACTACAATCGAAATCCAATAAATAGTTTCAAAACTAATTTACTCCAATTTATTGTTTCAAATCCTGAATCCATCAATGCCTTAAACTTTTGGCTTAAAGAACATTAATTGAGAAAAACATTGAATACGACTTTGTTCGAATCAATAGAAGAGAAAACAACGATTTAAAAGATTCAAGATTCGTTGGTAGTTAATTTCAATTCATCGATTCATAATTGTTATTCATGATGTTAACTCTAGAATCCCCGCGAATTGATTAGCTACTCATAATTAAAGAGAATAATGACGAAAGCATTGAAATCAACAAACTCATATTTAAATTCGAAGAAGAAATTGATGTTAAAGATGGAATATTGAAATTCACCGAAAAGAAAGTAAACTTACAAGATAAAGAAGAAACAAAGATTATCCAGCGTTTCCAATGGTTCAATCCGATTAAATCATCAATTCTAAGCTACAAAAGTGTTTGTATGGAATATTGAACCTACACCCTACTCCAAAGCTGTTGAAACTCGTCCAAACTAACCCTATTTATAATTTTGGGATAAAACTAGGTTAAAACACGAATCTGGGCTGAAAAGCCCACAGAAAAACTCAGCTGTCGACCAACGGCCCGACCCATCGATCGATGGCCCGACCCGTTGATCGGTGCCTCGGTATCGGCTCGGTACTCGATGCTCAATGGCATGCAACTGGTGACCCGAGAATTCCCATTCGATTTTGCTCAATGTCTGGGGACCGATGGTCGACGGAACTGAATCGGCAACCCGAGACCTTGCTTCTTGGTTCCAGATCGATGGCTCGGACTCGACGCTCGGTGGGAACAATCGGCGACTCGAGAGTTTTAGAACTGGGGTTGGTCGATGGGACCGAATCACTGGTCGGTGACTCAGTGCCGTCGACCCGAGACTTTTCTCCCCTGAAGCTGGTCGATGTTTCTGAACCGGTGCTTGATGGTACTGAATCGGCGACCTTAGAATCTTGATTTGGTCAATAGAATTCCAATTCTCCACCAAAAACCTATAAAACACGAACACGCACACGAAACACAACAAAACACAAAAATTATGACAATCGATCGAAAAAGACTCAAATGTGACTCGATCGACGACGAAATATGTACAGAAACACATACAATACGACCGATTATCAGTTTTTCCCCACTAAAAAGAGCAATTAAGAATCTCGAGAACCTAAAGAAAAATGTAGAAGTGAGCGTAGTTGAGATCTCCCTGCCTTTCTTTTATTCTTCCGCTTATATTAGTAAAAAAGAGAAGCACCCTAAAGTTTACATCCTCATTCTTCTTGGATCCGGTATCATAAGTCATATCATTTCCATTTTTTTGGGAAAGCCGGTTTCAGGTATCTAGGCATGGTAAATATGCGAGCTGTAATTATAACACCCCGTATTTTATTTCTATTATTTATAATTGTTATAGTAGTAATCAGTCCATAATGAGTGACTAATTAGTCTAAGATTAACATGCATAAATTTCTTATATTATGATTTAATAAGATAGATTATGTTGAAAGGATTCTAGAAGTGGTTCCGGAATTTCAATCGGATATCCGTAGCAAAAGATATTGCAGTTATAAGTTTTACTGGGAAATAGTCGGTGTTGATGATGTCATAACCCTAAGCAGTCGAGCAAGACCCAAAAAGTTGAGAGATTATGATATATCGTCGAACAATTTAATTTATTTATTTTAGTTTGGTCGGGGTTAAAATTGGATAATCGAAACATTGAGTATTGGGTCGAAGACAGTAAAACATCTCGTTCGTGTCATCAATTTCGTCTACATCCCCTCCTTCTCTGCTATTAATAAGAGGGCACCCCCTCATTCTCATCATTTCAAACCTTAGCCCAACTCTTGCGATTTTATTTCTCGACTCACATTTAAACAAATTTTACGAAATCGAGCCATCCAAGTTCATCGAATCGGAGGGGGAGGATGAACGGGAGTGCTAGCCATCATCACAAATAGGATCTAAGCTTTTCAAAGGTAAAACCCTAGCTCAAACATTTTATTTCTTTCTTGAAATCAAAATCATACCTTGTTAGTATCCATGCACATTTATCCATGCTAGTATCATTCCCAAGCTTAATGTTTCCTTACCTATGATTTGAGTCATCAAACCCAAAATCGTAGTTTTCATGTGATTTGATTTGATGATTTTAGGGCGAATGAATGTTGTTTTGACCCCTAGGATCCTTAGTGTAATTATTTGGAACTCATTGATGCATTTGTTGCTAGATTTGGCCTTGAAACACAAAATTTGAAATTTATCCCGAGAGTGAAACTACCGAGACGATCGAACTGATCGTGTCTTGATCGATTCAATCCTATATGAAGATCGGTTCAATCTTCAACTAGGATCCCTCCGATCTTCATCCAAAACCCAGAAAAGCCAAGAACCCTAATTTGAGTTTGAAGATCGAACCGATCGGATGCCGATCGATCCAATCTTAATTGAATAATGATTCCATCGGACCTCTGTGATCGGAGCATTTCAAACTGAATATGATCGGACCGATCACACCATGATCGATACAATCCCCTATGCCTTGATCCCTTCGATCAAGCTTTCAATCGACTTGAACTTTTGTCCAAGATCAGTCTGATCCTGCTCCGATCGAATCGACCCCCTGCAACTCTGATCCATTCGATCCTTCTCATCTTACCATCGATGCCATCTGAACCTTAACAAGGGATCGATCTAATCTCTCATGATCGAACCGATTCTCTCCCAAAATTTTTGGAACCCTCGATCTATTCAATCATACTTCGATTCATCCAACCATATCTCGAATTACCCGATCTAACTCCATCCATCCTACTGTACTCAATGCCTTATTTTCGTTATGACCCATGTCTTTGTCCTTATTTTGTTCAAAACACACCCATGTAAGCCTATTACTTGTCCTACCTGCAAACCAGACTTATGCTCTACAAACTGGAAACCCTAACAGTGATGATCAGTAATCCTAAACTTCGAATTGGGTAGACTCTACACATCGTTCTTATCTCCTAACTATCTAGGTAGGAAACAATCGAATACCTTCCTTCCCTTGCAACCTACCTGATGATTGTAATACCATTGAGAACCCGAACCTTTCAACTATCCCAACCCATGGATTGAATGCCAATTCTGTGTAATCCCTTAAACCCGAATGACAAACCCAAGTGTAACATTTTGTCTTCGCTCCGACCCAGCGACTAAAAGTATTATGTGAACATTTAACATCCATGACTTAATGCGATGCATTGCGTGTACTTAATGCACCATTAGTAGTAACTCGATGTTGTACTCACGTCCGTAATTTCGTGAAGGTGCTCGTCTCATCGAGAAAAAAATTGAGCAGATTCCACCCGCACACCCTTGAGCTTAGCTAGGACGTGAGGTGGGGTTTGTTATTATATAAAGACAACTCAACTTGCTTTTATTTGAGAAAATCTCTAAACTATGTTTTGTTTGTGAACTTGTATTGTCAGCACTTAACTGTTTTGCATAATATGAACTTGTTATCTCTACATGCCTAAGTCGAGGAAATCGGTAGGGTGAGACCAACGGGTGTTGGTGACTTAATTACGATTCGAGTCTTGTCTTCCGATGAGTAGGCACGATTAGTGCATTGTGGGTGGCGTTATGTTGGGAATTTGACCTCAGCATAATGAGATCACCGTGATTGTGCGAGGAGGCCTCCTCCACCAATCACCTTTATTCGTTGCAGAGTGGCTAATGTGGGGGTTGATAATGTGATGAGCTTATTGATGTATTAAAGGCCGAACTAAACAAAATATTTTGATGAACACGAGTGGATTTCAAAGCATAAAACCTCGTGGCATTCTATGTGCTTGTGCTGACCTTTCATATATATGAATGTATGTTCTGGCGATGTGTCCATTGAGTGCTTTTGTACTCACGCCCATCATATCTTCCAAAATGTGCAGGTTGAGCATCATGAGAAGAGGGAGACGTTGGGTTTAGGAAATTATTTTGAGATCATTATTGCCTCGAAGAGTATATCTTCATATGTATTCTTCAACCATACTTTCTGTTATTAGACAATTGACTAAATGTTTGTATTTGAATACACTTTATTTATGTTGGTTCTGTAATTTAACTTCTTCACTTCTGTAATCGACTACGATTTCATTTACTTTCTATAACATTGTATCTTTTGGACTTTTGACTCTTTTGCTTAAATGCTTAATGATCAATTGTTAAATCATGTTTATTGATGTGATTATTCCTCGGTCCCACCGTAGCATCCTGGCCAGGGAGGTCAGGGTGTTATAGTAATGACCAAAGGTTGGCCGTTAAGTTGCTATGACCATGTTTAGGCAGTGCCAAATGAGAACTCTGGTACTGTAGTGACTGTACCTGGGGCCCGGTGCACAATGGTATGTGCTAACCCTCTATACTAAGATTCCAATGGGAGAAAATGCCTCTCCCAGTGAATCCAGTTTGAAAGACTAAGCCAAGTCGATGGAACGAAGCTCAAAGATCTAAAATTCCAATTTAATTAACCTTCTTTGCTCTGAGCATACTCGTAGAGCTGCAGCTTGGATTATCGTAGAATAAGAGGGGCCATCTTAGGAAATGACTTATTTTCACTCAAAAGACAGATGCCACACGCCTTTACTGTTGGGCGAATTCTCGTCTTGTCTGTGTAGCTGCTCTCCTCTTAATCTGGAATCACATGTAGACTAGACAAGCTTGATTCCCAGTAGGAAAGCTCCTTAGAAAGGATTGGCCGAGAAGGCGACCCGACACTTTTTGTTTGCTTTTCTTGTTTGCTACCTAATCTTCCATGTCAGATCTTGAAGAAATGACGGTGACTGGTAAGTTTTTTTAAGTTTGCTACACTGCTTACCAAACCTCCTTCTTCATTCGGAATGAGTGGCTCTAGCAGGTTGGCCAAAATCTGCTTTTGGTTGTTGCCGTTGAGGATGACATCTAGACTTTACTTGAAAAGAAAGCATTGGACTTAAGACTGCGATTTTTCAACTAACAAAGCTACCATTGAAAGAAGCTCACCTCATGCATTGTTCCCAAGAACTTTTTGGGTAATCTGCTCACTAGGCCCACGCTTTCTTGATCTACTATCTTATTCATTAGAAGAAAGATGGTTCACCTTAGACCACTAGGAACTGAACCCTCATTACCCAACCGGGATGCATGCGGAGCACTCTCAATACCGAGAGTCGAGGTGGAAGAGGACAATAAAGACCTCTTTCTTTTTTTTTTCTCTCTCATTTCTCATTTTGTTGATTGAAAGAGAATAAACGCTATCCATTGGGTAAAGGAAGGGTTTGCAGCAGTGATTCGGGCGGTTGGTGGCCCCGTCAGGTGTTTGCAATTCTTGCAGGAACTTGGCACCTTCAGCTGCATTTTGGTTTGATTTTCTACAGCGAGCGAAGTGCATAACTGAGCGGTGGACTTTTTTTTATCATAAGCTTTATTATTTTTTTTTTAATATTCACCCTTTTTCGGGCTTCTTCTCATTTTTCTTCTCGAAGGTATTTGGCCCCCAAAAGGGATTAGGGTGTAAAATAGTTGCGGCTCTGAAGTTCTCGATTTTGCAGAGTTGAGCTAGAGGCAAATTGAAGGGTTGTCCCTCAGGCTCTATGTTAATTGAGCTCGGCTGGGCCGAAAAAAAAGAAAAACTTCTCCTATCGCATGTTTCACTTATTTCCGCTCCGCTCTTCTCGTCGAGAGTAGGTCTTTTTCAGGTACAAAAAAAGAAAAGAAAGATCTTTCGGCCTGAAAGAGCTAGGCAAACTGGAATTTGTTTCGTTGCTGCTTCTCCCGCCTACCACCGGGGGCTAGATGATATGAAAATGCAACTCACAACGCCAAGAGGTGGCTCTTCCCATAGCCTAAGAGAAGAAAGAATCCAAATATCGATGTCTGCTAGGGTATTGCTTTTCGCCGTTTCAGTAGGATTGTGAAAATCTTGCTCCGATAGCATTAATTCGAAGAATAGGTGAGAGAATTCATCCCAAGTGAAGAATAAAAAATGTCCACTAAGGCCCACGGGACAAGGTTTTCAGATATGATCATGAATCAAACCAGATCGAAACATTCAGCTATCGACAGACAAAGCCAGAACGTCGACCACAAACGAAGGATGGACATGAAACATATGTACTAAGGTTTGTTCCTAATTAAAGTAGGAAAGATATATCATCTCCATATATATCTAGTGATAAATATACTAATTAGATTAGTATAAGATATGATATTATGGTAATATATATCTATATGATTAAATATATTAACAATTATTAATCAATTAATCAGATATGGAAAACAAATATTATATAATCTTATTGATAATGAGATTATGAAAATATACAATCCTAAAACACGTCGCCATTCTTCATTCTCTCCAGGAAAGGAATTTGTTTTCCCACCGATTTACTAAATACACATTTGAGTTCTCTCCGAAAATTCCTACCTTTCCTGGTTTGGACATACATTGTGAGTTGGACTCTGCACCTGATTAACTCAACATGTGGATACCTCAAGTTGTGGATCTGTATACCGTGTGACATTGTCATTTCAGATTGTTTGCATTCTATGGAAGAAACTGTAAGTAATTTCTTTTATGTTTCTACACGTGAATCTCTACGTATGTGATTAGTTATAAATCTATGTTCTATTCGTTGATTTAATTTCGTTGCACTCATTAGATGAGATCAGCGAAACCCAACAGTGGTTTCAAAGCTCAGGGCTCAATTCATAATTAATATACATGAAATTAAATTATGGGTTATTAATTCAATTTTATATGGTTTAGGGTTTACATTGTTTTGAAACAATCTGCCGCCGAACAAATAATTGATAGTATCGGCGATTCGATAATTTAAAAAGGAATTCCACAACTCACAAAAATTATTCAACTTGGTGATCATATGAATATTTGATATTTATATATTTTGAATGCCACAAATAACAACTCCACTGCTCGGCAGTGGGAATCGTCAATGATTGGCTTCAGAATGTAGTGAGGATGGCGATGGAACTAGGCTCTCGCCATCTGTGGTATGCGCTCAAAGTTAGCAGTAACCAAAATGCTTTATTATTTTAGAAATAATAATGATAATAATATTTTTTTACATTAATTTAGAATTACTATAAAATTATTATTTTAAATAAACGAAGTGGTGACAGTCACCTTGGCATGACATTTCTTTGAGAAAATGATGTGTTGGGCCGGTTCTTGTTGGCTATGCACCATGTAATTGATAATTTATGATTAACACAAATTTTATTATTTCAGAAATAATAAAGTTATTGAGATTGTATATGTGTATGTATTATATTAATTTAGAGTTATTTTTAAATTTGAAATAAAACATATATTTATATTAGTTTAGAACTAATTTGAGTATCATTATTTTCGAAATAATGATTATATTCAAAATATTTGTAGTTGTATTAATTTAGAATTAATATAAATCATATTACTGTTACTTTAGAAGTGATGAAAATATTTAGAAATGATCATATTGATTTTGAATCAATATAAAATTGAAATTCAAACTAGAATATGCATCTACATTGATTTAAAATTAATAGAATTCATTGTTTTGGAAATAATGAACATATTAGAATATGTACATAATATGGAGATCACATAATTTTAACACATAAATTTAATTAGAATAAAATGTATTAATTGGATTAATATATTTTATTTGTAGAGATTATGTGTTATTATATATGTCAGGCATGATAAGTGTTTAATTTGATTATATGATTTATTGTGTTTTTATTAACTATAGTAGTTAGAGACCGCTATGCATGTTTGGGTAGGCGGCGTCCAATATTTGTAGTCCGTATTATATGTTTGGGTAGGTGGCGCCCAATAATTGTGGTCCGCATTTATATGCTTGGGTAGGCGGCACCCAGTAATTGTTTATCAGAACTGATATTTGATGTTAGTTTAAACAATTAGAATCATATATCAATCCCCAATTTAAATACAAGTCTATTTTGAAATACTCATCGTCCATCATAATTGTTTGAGTGTCAAAAATCTCTTCGATTTGTAGTATTTACACCCCAGTATTTGCTCTGATTCGACAAGACAAAGGCTCATTCATAAGTTCATTGTCGGTACCGTGTGATGGGGTTTACTTGGTTAAGTTATTTTGGCACCCTTGCGTGCAAGATAATTTAAGGACGAAAATTAATTTGATTAATAAGCCAAGAGTTGCAAAATTGTTTTGCAATTGGCTTGGAGGCCTACTAAGTGATGTTATTGTAGTTATCAGCCCTCGCAAACACTGTAATAATAGTCGACTTGGGTCTTGGTCCATTAAAATTTATATTTGATGTATATTCGTATTATGCCTTTGGGACGCAAGATATGTTAAAATTAGTGGGAGCTAATCAAAACAAAAGATCTTGTTTGATTAGTGATATGAATGTGATAACGTTGTTTACTCAGTTTAATTTCCTTATCAGATTAGTATGTCGAATTTGTCGTTGAAATGGTTGATGGAAACAACAAGTTGACTGGGTCAAACTTTTTGAATTGGCTTCGATGCCTGCGTTTGGTGCTAAGATAAGAACGCATTGAATATGTGTTAGACCAGGAACTTTGTCCCAACCCTAACAAGAAATCTCCTGACTATGCTAAGTTTGATGCAGCTAGTCATAAGAAACATGAACAGGATGCCACTACAGCTCAATATGTTATGTTATCCTCCATGACTGCAGAGTTGCAGAGGCAATAAGAACACGTGTTGCCTTATGAGATGCTTAACACTTGCAAAGTTTGTACTCTTCACAAGCACAAACTATGGAGTATGGGATTCTTAGAGATCTCTTTTAGTCTAAGCTTTACGAAGGGAACCAGGTTTTTGATCATGTTTTGAATATGATTGGTTTGATTGAGAGGTTAGCGACAATTAGATTGCCATTACCTGAAAGAATCTCTGTTAGTCTTATCTTGCAGCCCTTGCCTCGTTCATTGAAAATTTCATTGTGAATCAGAATATGAACAACACAAAAGCAACACTACCTTAGCTTCATAACTTGTTAAAAACCTTTGAGTCTTCCACTACTAAGGGTAAAGAAGTATTCATGGTGAGTTCTTCTAAGAAAATTCCCAAGAACAAGGGAAAAGATAAGCAAAAGAAGAGAAAAGCATTTGATGCTGCATCTCAAAAGCCCAAAACAGGAAATAGCAAAAGACAGATGGTGACAAGGGATGAGTATCTTTTTATTCATAAAAAGGGGCATTGGAAAAGAGACTGCCCAAAGCTTAAAGCACTTGGTGCTGAAGGCACGAGCTCAGGTATATATATTTATCATTGAGATAAATAAGTCTCTCACTTTTATGGGTATTAGATACCAACTATAACTCAACATTTGAAATAATGTACAGGAGCTAAGTGATTATTAGAAGTGGGATCGAAGGAGATAGACACACACATGGAGAATAGAGCAATGGTTGTTGCGGACGTATTGGAATATATATATTAGATCTACCTTCAAAAATAGACTAGTTTTGCATGGTTGCTACTTTGTTTTAATTT
>AYJT01030024.1:0-10841 GCA_001278415.1 Ocimum tenuiflorum | reverse complement strand
CCATCTGCCTCCTCTGCTGCCCCGCCCGAAGAGCCCGAGTATCTGGCTCGGTTACTAGAGAATTCTGTGCATTTCCAATTACACCATTATCACTTTGGACCCGGGCACGCTGTCCGTGACTAATTCGTACGATGTCGGTAGTGATTTTGAAGGAGCTAAACCGATAGGGAGGTACGAGAGTTCCAATGAGTTTAGTATTAGTGTGCGGACTGAAGGCCGTGGGAAATTTAAAGCCATGAAGTTTTCTTCCACGTACAGAGCGGGTATATTGACTGAACTGCATCGGATTAGATGGAACAGAGTAGCCACTGTTGAGGAGTTTCCCGTTCTTCATTTGCGGAGGAGGACGTTCGAGTGGGTACCTCTTGTAAGTTTTGTGACTGGATTCTTCTACTGGACTTGTTTTGCGAATTCTTAGTAGCTTTTTTTCTCTTGACTACCCTGCACGCTCCGAAGTATGTAAAGAGTATGATGCTGGTGTTGATGCAGATTGCTGAAACATGATTCTTTCTTTATCTTTTTGGTTGTTGATATTGTCAGAGTTGTTGCTACTGCATGGAAGTTGTTACGGGCTAAAACGTTCTGCAACAAACCCAAACTTATTATTTGTTTAGAACAATCTCGTGACTTAAAACTTCTGGCAATCTCTCTTCACCTCTCACCACCTTTTCTCATCAACTGAAACAAAACCACATACGATATGCTGAAGGCTTATGACTATATGGAATATCAACTGTTTAAACAATGGGAGTAATGCATGTTATCATCATCCAAGTGAGCTGTATATGTAACCCATCAGTAGGCCTGGTACTGTAAAAAGCTTACTCATGTAAGGAGCAAATTGGAATTTATTTTTGCTTTCCATGCATACTGTTAAGTTTGTGTTGTATTCTTATTTTTATGGCTTAATTTTTGTGTTGTGGAGAAGTATGTTAGTTGGATGGCTTCTCTAGTTGGCCAAGCTTCATGTGTTCTTCAAGTTTGATTCTATTGTTATAGCATCTGTACTCGAAAGGAGATACTTAACTGAGAAGTATGAGCCTATGCTAATCCATCTCATGAAGCTAGTATCTGTAGCGCGTCTTCCCTTTGGTATTATATCTTTGATACCATAATAAAAACAGGCCACGGTCCCTAGAGCATTTCTGAAGGGCCGGTAAGACAGTAGAAATTATACCTGACTGTTGTTGATTATTACTCTTTATGAGTGTTGTTGTTTTGGTTGTGTAGATTCCTTTGTTCTGTTAACTGTTTGATGTTGTAATTTGAGTTCAATTGCGCAGTCACTGTCACAGTTTTACATTGTAACGGAAATTGCAGCATTATTAATTTTAGTTTTCTGTTCTAGTCTCTCCCCTGCTAAGCATGCTGTCACCCTACACATTTTGGTAATTTTTCCTTAATGCATCCATTAGTAATCCAACTTTCCTGTTTCTTTATGCAGAAAAAATGATGGAATTACTGATACTTGATTGGTTATATAAGATACATTCAAAACCTGAGGAGAAAATCTTCACGAGCTCACTCTTACTCATTAAAAAGCCTTCATTGTACAAAACTTTTCTATTCTGAATAATTTTCACGGTGATTATGGAAAAATATCATTTTGCGGAAGGCGAAAGTTACATATGTTGGTGTTGAAGTGATTGATTTGAAGTCTGGAGACCTTCGATGGTGCTTGGACTTCAGAGATATGGATTCTCCAGCCATACTAATTCTGTGCGAAGCTTATGGGAGAAAAAATGGTGATAGTGGTGGATTTGTTCTATGTTCCCTCTATGGACGGAAATCTAAAGCTTTTCAGGCTTCTTCAGGGACTTCAAATGCCGCTATTATATCTAGTTTGGTATGGCACAGTGTGTTGCTTAGATTCTCATAGTTTAGCCTTATAAAGTAATCCTTGAACAATGTCCGAAAGCTATATTCTACTGGATCTATAATGGAGTGTCAGGCTTCAGACATTTATCTTATTTTAAGTTAATTTTGTTTAAACATTTTTTCCAGACTAAAACTGTGAATTCCATGGTTGGGGTTTCATTAGTGATTGATAATTCTCAGTCACTTACTATTACAGAATATGTGAAGCGAAGGGGTAAAGCCATAACGTCAAGTTTTATGACACTCTTCAAATTTTGTCTTTATGTGTGATCTGTATGCCTTTTTCTGATTTCACACTTGTAAAATGTAGTTAAGGAGGCTGCAGGGGCTCAAGAAACTCCTCTTGGTGATTGGTCTGTTACAAGGTTGCGAAGTGCTGCTCGTGGAATGCTACATTCTTCTGGGTTAAGCCTGGCAATTGGACCAAAAGGGGGACTTGGGGAATCGGGTGATGCTGTCTCACCTCAGCTTATTCTTACCAAGGGCTCACTCGTGAAAGACGCCCAGATAACTATGAAGAACGCATGTCTTTTCAGTATGATGAGTGATGCATTTTCTACAGGATTATTACTCTGAGCTCCCTTGAAGAAGACATGCCTAGCACTGCAGAGAGGTGCCTCCATTACCCAAAGAGAGACGTGCCTACGTTTGTTTATTTGGTTTTCCATGTCCATTTCATGTCAAAACAAAAACTAATGGATGAGTGGAAACTAAAAATAAAGATTTCATATAGAAATGCCTGACTATGAGATCTAATTGAACTATTTCAGAACTGTAAATCTAATCTAAACCGAACTATATTTTTGTAAAACAAAAAATATATCCAAACTAAAATAAGCAGATGAAGTCTAACCTTGAACCTTTTTCCCAGAGCACCGAACAATCTAACTGATTCATGTGACATGAGGCTTTGGTGAAATCACATTCATTGCACACCTTTTCTCTTTACCTTATCACAGAATAGCCTTGCCCCACCATCATACCATGATTCTGCTGACTCCATCCCTGAAAGTGTAAATATCCTCCTCAATTTCTTTCGTCCACAACAAAATGCAAACCTCCCTTTTCGTCTTCTACACAATCTTCCTTTTGCTTCCCTCTTTCCTGGATTATGCCCCTCAACCACATTGACTTCAAGCTATTGTTGATATAATGATTCTCACCATTGTTGTTCGCAGCAGCTGTTCTTTATTGAACTGGAAGTTGTTATTTACAGCGGATGTTTCTCCTCCACAGCTGATGAAGTGGAATTTTTCTGCGGTGAAGCAGTTAGAGATAATTGATGATTTGGGATTTGTGGGTGGTTTCTCAAGGTTAGATTTAGTGTTCGATTGGCCGTGATGGAACCATGCGGCAGAAGCGTTGGTGGTGGGAGGTGAGCCAGTGATAATAGTTCTTGTATGGTGGGCATAGAGAAGTTGAGCAGTTGTTGTGATTTCACCGTGGTTCCTACATTAGTTTTTTATTCCCATATATCATTATTTTTTATTTTATTTTCCACATCAGCCATCAGAAATTTCAGTTTTATTTTTTGCACTAAAAAAGAATCAGGTTAGATTTGATATGCTTAATTTGGTTTGAGTGTATTTATAAAAAAATAGTTTGGGTCAGATTTGATGGTTTGAAAATAATTTGGATTAGATTTGGTAATATGGCATTTCAGGTGGTCTTTTCTGCCTGGGTTAGATTTGATGAGTTTAATTTAGTTTGAGTATATTTTTAACAAAAAAATGTTCAGGTTTGATTTATTAGTTCAAAAATACTTTGATCTATATTTGACATTTGGTTTTATTATAGTGTGCCATCTAATTGTTTGTATGCCGCCTCATGTGTTGGAATAATGTACTACTTAAAACATGCATCGCTCTGATGGAAATGCATGGTAGTAATATTTGAACCACATACTTTTTGTTTGGCTCATCAGTGCAATGCATGTTTAATCTTAAGCCTGAAAGAAGAAGCATGTAATATTTGTTCAATTCCAACATACTTGTATTATTATTTGCTGCACTCAGTTACCTGTTTAGATCATAGATAGGACAATTGTGAAAGAACTGGTACCAAATATAATATATGGCTCACCGTATTGAGATGTCTAGCTGTAAATTTGAAAGTACCCGTCAGCGAAGCAGTGATGTTGGAGATCCCTATTCCCATGTAGCTATCAATATATTATGATTCCAAGAATGCCTTGTCATGCTCTGGACATATATTTGAACATAAAGATTGAGTGGTAAATTTTCTAATCCAATTGGTGCAGGCTATTATGGTTAGGCCCTTATCTTCAGTTAGTGCACTAGTTCGATTTGCAGTGCAATTTAATGATGGATGTCCCATTCATGTGAGTCCATTTGGTTTACTTATATGGCTACCTCTTTTTTAGTGGAAAGTTTAGAAGATTGATGCTTCATATGTGTATGCTAGCACCTCGCGTCATAGCTTACTTGCAGCAGTCCTGGATGTTTTGCAGACTGAAGTAACTACATTTTGGCCTGGTTTGTGTTATTTCTGAGATAATCACCTTTGGTTCTCTATTATGCCAAACAGTAAACAAATAAGATGGATTTGTTTCATTTTTTCCTTTCTCACAACCCATCTTCAGAAACAAAATCAACCCTACACCATCAATCTTAGTCCCATTGCATAACAGCGTGACCCACCAATTGAATACTATTCTCTTCACAGTTATAATAATTTAAAAAGCGTTATCGATATAATAAACGATATTAGAAAACCAAGCATGGGGAGAAATATATGCTCTCAATAATATTCACAACTCAAAGCACATAATACAAAAATATCCTAACAATATTAGGTTGTAAATAACCTAATTAAAGACTACATAAATTACTTTTCTAACTATATATATAACAAAAATAATTTATAATCATAGGGTTAAATTGCAAATTTTAACACAACCTTTTACTAGTTCTGCAATTATAACTCACTTTTTTGAATTTTGGCGATTATAACACCTTTTTCCTTTTTCTTTTTTATTTTTTATTTTTTATTTTTTTTTTTAATTTTGCAGTTGCAACAAAACTTTTGCTGCCTTATTTATTTCCACTAACAGTCCTAATTTAGTGGCAAAATTTTAAAATGATTAAATTTGTACATATACTTATATGTGAATATAGACAATAAAGAAGTTCGTTTTATGAATTTAAAAGACTTATTTAAATACAACAATTGATAGATATCTTATCAACACTATTGGGTTATTGGTTCATAATTTTTTTTTTTCCTTCGACAGAAAATTTCTTCTTAAAAGAGAGTTTTTTACCATTTGGCAAATTTTTCTTCTCATAATTTAGCTTACACTTTCATTTTCAACGTTGTCTTAAAGTGAGTTTTTTAATCAACTATTCTGCTGTTTTTATGAAATTCTTTCAATTTTCCTTATATAATTGAAATTGCACAAACACAATAATTACTTTTGATTCTTGTATTTTAATAACGTCACAGTGGAAACATAAGACCCAAATCAATTATATTCCCTTACCAAACATGTTGAAAATAATTTTTCATTATTTTGTACAGCATATTATTTTCAGTTGAATTCCTTTGTTGGTATAAACATTTTATTACAATTTAATACCATTATATGCATTTTGACTCAATTCTTGCTAGGGCTAGTTCTATTCATATACTGAAAGCCATTATATATTGAACTGCAGTGAATAAAACCTATTTAAATTTATAGCAAAATATTTTTTGTCAAAATTATGTTTAAATAATTGCATGAGTAGGGATTGGATTGAGGCAAATTTTGGTGGAAATAAAAAAAAAATGCCAAAAAAATATTGTGTTATGACTTAAAAAGTCTGTGTCAAAATTTGCAATTAACCAATTTAGAGAAGCCCTACCATTTAATAGTATCCAAAAATACAGTCAATCTAACATAGTTTCATTAAAAAAAACCTCAAACTCTGAAAGAGCAAAATTATGTATCCGGTCATACTTTTAAAACCAATGCTTTTTTATAATAACCAATACTGCCCATTTTGTCTGTTCTGGCTCAAGTAGAAATTCAAAAAATTGGAACTGAAAATGAAACCAAACACCTTCTGTTTTTGTGGGTTGATTAATTTCAAATAGATAGTTGGTTACATGATCAGGAGTACAAAGTTAGTTTGATGATTCTGGGGAAGTTATTGATAATTTTTTACTGATAAAAATGAGCTTTCATGAGCAATTACATTGTACAAATTTGGTTGAGTGACTTTGGCTTGTGCAGGGGCAAGGTCCAGTGCCTGTATTACCAAGGTTGACAATGCCCGGTCATTGGATCGATCCACCATGTGGCAGAGTTCTTTTACGATTTTCCGAACAGCCTGAACATCCAATTGCTAATATGGAATTTGCAACAATGTATTTAAAACACCTTGCAGCAGCTGCAAAGGATGCTGTGGCTGAAGGAGGCTCTATTCCTGGTTCAAGAGCTAAATTGTGGCAGAGGATAAGAGAATTTAATGCTTGCGTTCCTTTTAGTGGAGTTCCCCCCACTGTTGAAGTAGCTGAAGTAACTCTTATGGCCTTGATCACGTTGCTTCCTGCTACTCCGAATCCTCCCCCAGATTCCTTAACCTTGCCACCACCTTCACCTAAAGCAGCTGCTACTGCAATTGGTGTCATTGGATGCTTACGCAGGTTGCTCACATAAAAATATGCTGCTTTACATGTGATTTCATTTCCTGCGGCTGTTGGAAGAATCACAGGCCTGCTAAAAAATGGTTCTGGGGGAGTAGCTGCTGAGGCGATAGGGCTCATTGCTATGCTTATTGGTGGTGGTCCAGGGGATACAGCTATGCTATCGGATACTAAGGGGGAACAACATGCAAAGATAATGCATAACAAATCACTCGGAACCAACCATAGTTGAGGCTTCTGCTGCTTTGCTTCAGGACATAGTCACTCGGAACCCCAAAGCAATGATAAGATTATACAGTACAGGCGCATTTTATTTTTCCCTGGCTTATCTGGGATCTATTCTTCATTCGATTGCCCATTTTTTCTCTGTGGCTCATGTTCATCAAGCTTTTCATGGAGGTGAAGAAGCTGCAGTTTCTTCTTCTTTACCTTTGGCAAAACGAAGTGTTTTGGGGGGGCCTCTTACCTGAGTCATTGCTCTATGTACTGGAACGTAGTGGGCCAGTTGCTTTTACAGCGGCAATGGTCTCTGATTTAGACACTCCTGAAATTATTTTGGACACATAAGATGCGAGCAGAGAATCCAATTTGTCAGGTACTACTGTTTTTACTTTCTACAACTGCACTTTGTGGTTCTTTTTTCATTTGAAACCATTTTCTGCAATATCCAGTGATATTACAAAAATCTATGCTTCTGATATCATTCTCCAAGCTCATTAGTTATTCAGCTAATAGCAGATTTGATTTTGTTTTTATAGGTTCTCCAGCACCTTGGTGATTTCCCTCAGAAATTGTCACAGCATTGTCATCCACTGGTCTTCGAGTTAATTCCTCCCTCCACATTATCAGCAATGATTGCAAGAACTCAACATGTTCAACAATTGGCCAATTAGGAAATCTAATTTCATCACACAAGTTTCTAAGTTAATAACGATGACACCATATCCAGGGATGATGCCCCTAAAAGACTAGGCTTTAGATCGTTTTGAGGAGGATTCTAATATATCAAAGCACATCGAGAATGTCGATGAAGAAAAACTCAAGAGACAGTATCGGAAACTTGCAATAAAATATCATCCAGACAAAAACCCTGAAGGGAGAGAGAAGTTTTTGGCAGTGCAAAAAGCTTATGAGTGCCTGCATTATATCCAAGATTAAGATCTTATGAGTGCCTGCATATGTAAATTTGGAACAATTTGAACTTAGCAGATATCGAGGTCTTATAATTCTGTTATTTATTCCAGAGATCTGTTTTTATTTATACAAGTAGAATAAACAGAAATTGGCGAGTCTTCTTTTCTCAATTGTCAATAAGTAGCGGAACATGTTTCTATTTGGCAGCTCCTGATCCGTTTGTAGAATAGGAACTGCCAGGTGGTATTTTAGAAGGCATTCAATCGTTTATGGAATGGAAATTCCTGATGTGATAGATTTGGGTCATGATAAATGGGTTTGTTATGTTAAGAGTGGTGCTTACTTGGGTAAGTCAAGCTATAGATCTTGTATGTTGTTTTTTTAGAATGTATGTGTTTTGTATGAGAAGATAAAACTGCTTTATTATGGGTTATGCAAATGCAATTCAAATCTTGACGAGAATATTCCCAGAGATAATTAGTGCCTTTTGAGCAATATTATCTTACGTTTAGATTGAAGAAATATGATTTCATGCTATGAAGGTCAATTGTATAACTTGGGAGATTTCCAAACACCTCATGATAGATGATCCAAAATTAGAAAAGATTTTGAGGATGCTTCTGGTTTATTTGCTTATAATCTGGTAAATGCATCTGAGAACATGCAGGATATGAGTTCATATTATCTTCTGCTTCATATATGTTCTTTTTTTCCACATAGAACACATATTTGTAGTTTCAGGTCCTCTGTAGTCAATTACCAAGTATGTTTTGTAATTGTTGAGGTCAACTGGCATTGCCCTCTCTTATGGATTGCATGTTCTCATGTTTGAGTTCCAAATTCTCTTTTCTTCTTCTTAATCAATTGTGTGTCTTCCTCTTTAGGCAATCCTCAGATTTGGAGGTTGTTACTTCTCTTAAAGGGCCAGTGTATTCTATACAGGCGATATGGGACTGTCTTGATGCCATTCAAATATTCTGGGTACCCGATGCTGTTAAATGCCATTACAGTGGATAAAGATGACAATAATTTTCTCTCTTCTGTTGAGCGCCTCTCTTATGCAGCCTCGGAGCTTGTATGGCTGACGTAAACTCATTCCTATTCATGTCCAAATACTTTACACTTTATTTGTCAAGCTCACATGCATTTCAATTTTTGTCTAATTTAGGTGTGCATCCTCTTCATTGAATGGTGAAGAGCTTGCGAGGGATGGCGGGATACCCCTTCTTGCTACTCTTCTTTTTCGGTGCATGTGACTCCTGCCAGTGAACCATCGGCCACTATTATTGCTAACATAATGCAAACATTTTCAGTTACATCTCAGTTTGAAAGTGCCAGAAATGGAATGCTGGAGCTTTCTGGGTTAGTTGAGGTCATAGTTCATTGCAGCTTGTTCCCACAGCTGTTGATGCTGCACTTCAGACTATTGCTCATATGTTTCCATCTCTTCTTGGTTTCAAACTGCTCTTCTGAAGGCTGGTGTCGTTTGTTAAGTGGGATTGTTTAGTGATCATGATTTCGAGGTTTATGTAATATGCTCAAAATTCTACCATTGACTTTTATTTGTCTGGATGATAAGAGTGAAGTGATTGAATAAATTAAAGCAGTGCTGAAATAAACTCCAAAGAGATCCCTTAAGACATGTCTGCCCAATTCCAATCTTCATAACGTGATAATCCTCGCTAGTGCCTACTATATATAAACACTACAAGATTAATTACTAACTCTAAAAAGTGATGATAAATACTATTATAATCAAATCTAATCTAATAATATATAAATATCTATTAAACTTGGTTATTGGGCTCCACTCACCCCAACAAAACCGGCTTGTAAGGGTGGGATACCCTCACTTTTATAAACTAATACATACCTTGATCTCTAATCGATGTGGAACAATTTCAACACGCCCCCTCACGTGCAGCGTGGAATATATCTCAAACCGCTGCTTACAACCAGTGATTTTTGGTGGCACCCATAATCATACGGTGTCGGCTCTAATACCATATTAAACTTGGTTATTGGGTCCCATTCACCTTACAAAAACAAACTTGTAAGAGTGGGATACTCTCACCTTTATGAACTAATACATGCCTCGATTTCCAATCGATGTGGAACAATTTTAACAATATCAAATCAAATGCTAATCTATCTCTAAAAATGATTATTTAGTTTAAATAAATAAAGATTCTTATCTAATAAAATCATAATATAATCCAAGCATGTCTAGTCTCTTTCCATGTGTATCAATACCGACCGACCCCTCAAAATTTCCTTGTCCTCAAGGTTGGAACTATAAACTGTTTCTGTGGTGGGATCATTTAGAATTGAATCTGCAAGATGAGCGATATTCACGTCATCTTCGTGCTTAATGTATATAGATGGGGCTGTATTAATCCTTCACAACTGATAAGAGCTGCTAAGGAATACGGCTTTTTAGGCAAAATCCATTGGTAGTGGTTGTGACTTAACAAAAATCACAATACTTGCGTATTCACGAGGTTTCCCAAACTCTGGTGATGGTGTCAATCCAACCGGTGAACAAATCACTGCCCAAAGAGATATATCAATAGATTGAGTTACTTCTCAGCGGCCACAACACTCTTTTCTCTCCCTTTGAAACACAACTCCATATTTTCGGGCAATCCAACCAAATTCAAAGAGTGAAAGAGATGGATAAAATAAAAAATTGTTGAAATGTCTTAATTCTTTAAAAAAATTTGTTCACTATTTTATTCTTCTCAAATCTCTATTTTAAAGGACAATAATGTAATTATTTTATACATGATATAATATAATTTATTTTAACCATCAGAATGTAATTATAATAATGTACTTTAAATATATCCTAACAAATCTTATCTTCTAATATCATATGATAATAATAAATTCACAAGATTAATAAATAATTAATCTATTTATCTCTTTCTAAATCACATAAAACATATTAGTTAATCCACTTAAATTTGTCATTCAACATTAATAATCCAGAGACTTCTTCGCATTTTTTTAATCACAAAGATCACTAGGCTCGCTACAAAACTTATTTGCATGATAAGAATTCAATTTAGTTACGAATCTTAAATCATATATGCTTCATTAATATTCCAATGAACTCCATAAATCATTAATCGTTATAAATATCATCGAAATATGTAGAGAATCGAGATATAAAATAT
>AYJT01030003.1:0-13162 GCA_001278415.1 Ocimum tenuiflorum | reverse complement strand
TAATAATAGTAGTAGTAGTAATAATAATAATAATAATAAAGAAGTAAAGAACATTCCTCCATCTTGGCTCTCGTATCATTTAAGAATCAAGAATGGTGAATTGAGTGTGCATGTGGAATAATTTATTATTGAATTCTAAATATTGGAATGTCTTCCGCCTTGGAAGAGGAACATGATGCTAGATAGTTGTTATTGATGATGAGGGGAGAGAACAAAGACGACTTTTATACCTAGGACCATGAGGGAACTATGTTTTTCATTTTCTTTTTGCGATGAGCTTTAATTTATGTCATGGTGAACTCGTGATTACTATATGATATTGAACGATTGAATCTATGATGTTCTTTTGTGGACTATTTGTTGTTTGACATGGAATATATGACCTTTATATTAATAATCTTGATATTGGGTACTTACATGATAGTATCATCTATACATAATTTATGAGTAATTCTTACAAAATTGTTCACATCACATCTTTGATGTGCTCCTCATGTCTCTTGCCTCTCGCCTCACCTCGGCTTTTGGGGACCTGGTCACCTTGAGGTGCCTCATGCTTTTTAAAACACAGAATGGTGTGTGGATTCAATTCATAATTGGGATGCTGAGCTTCAAGGTTGAAGTCAAATATGACACCTTTTTAGCCTATTGGCCCATTTTTCTGCCCAGATGAAGATGTAAAGATCAATAATCTATTTGCTCGATAACATTTTTTAACTGAGCTCCATGGTAGTGAGCGAGATTTTTGTAGCCAAGACCTTAGCATTAAGTGCTAGATTTATTGTGATGACATGTTGCTTTTGATTAGTTTGATGAAAAAATCTTGGTGAGTACAAGAGGATCTGAAGTACATATTTTATAGTCCCTGCTCAAAGAGAGTAAATGTCAAGCCAAGATCCCTAAAACTTTGGTTTAAGGATTTCTATGAATGGATAATGGCACCTTTTTGGCAATCTTGGATGTGTAAATTTGAGATCCTCTAAGTTCGAACATGCATGGTCATGCACATCCACCAAGCCCATAAATAAAATTAGAGACTTGAGAAGATGAGTTAGAAAGAATGGGGAACAAAAAAAGGGAAAGCATCTTCCTAGACAATCTGAGTTCTCTGGGTTGTGGTCTTGTCTTAGCATATTGTGGCAAAATGCAGATGCCTATACTGTATTTTGTACTGTCCTTTTGAGGGATTGTGATTCAAACTTCACGTGCCTTT
Organism: Ocimum tenuiflorum; assembly: GCA_001278415.1. Classification (NCBI taxonomy): domain Eukaryota; kingdom Viridiplantae; phylum Streptophyta; class Magnoliopsida; order Lamiales; family Lamiaceae; genus Ocimum; species Ocimum tenuiflorum. The sequence continues at coordinate 11,949 of AYJT01030003.1, read as the reverse complement.
CAAATGTTTATTTTGACCGACTCTATACCCATCCCACATTTCAGGTGTTCCATAAAAGGATGCCTCCAGAAGCAATTGATCTCACTTCCAGGTTGCTGCAATACTCTCCAAATCTTCGCTGCACTGCGGTGAGTTTCTTCTACTATTTGCAGTTCTATTATCTTTTTGGAAGAAAATGTGGTATTGGTTAAAGTGGAATATATTATCTGGTTCATGTAATCATATTTGATGTGATTTGTCTGCATGCAGTCCAAATATACGTCACATATATACTTGTTCTGACATGATGCTTCTTGTGTAGCTTGAAGCATGTGCCCATCCTTTCTTTGATGAGCTCCGAGAACCTAATGCTCGATTACCAAATGGTCGCCCGTTGCCACCTCTATTCAACTTCAAACAGGAGGTGCGTCAGTACTTTTCCATTTTGCATGTTACAACAAAGAAATCGTTCTAACATAATTAGTTAAACTGAGGGCCCATATTTATCAGTGATGAGCATAACTAAAGGTAGATATTGTATATGAAAAATCACATGGACTAAATTATGGCAAACCCATCGTCTTTCATTTTAAATTGGTTTATGCAAATCAAGCTGGAACATATGCACATATCTTTTGGGATAGTTTTTGCCGTTATGAGCTCTAGGCTGCATACGCACATGTTTGTTATAGCTTCATCTGGAGCAATGATGGATGGAATTATCAGATTTACTTATTGATCTTTGGCTTCCATGGATATAGCTTTCAGGTGCCTCTCCTGATCTCATTAACAAGCTGATACCAGACCACGTGAAAAGACAAATAGGCCTCCAGTTGTTCCCATCATATGACGTAAAATAGCAGTCTAAAGAATTATTAACCGGTTCTGAGTCGCATCTCTAATTGAGAGGGCAAGCCGATCCAGCAGCATCTCTTGAGCTTCGAGGAGCAGAACAGGCTTTGTATGCTGTTTTTTGTTTTTCCCGTTTCCTAAAAGTTTGGGCGTTAGAAGCAGCGTTCCTGGAAAGGGGAGGATCCTTTTGTGTATATGTTTTGGTTACCCACAAGAAAGCACAGCAGCATCAAAGTGTATGAATAGATGCTGTCCTGGCGGCTTCGCTTTATTTCTAATTTCTATTGTATCACTCTCTTCTTCTTAAAAAAATGTTGCTTATTTTATGCCATTTTTTCACCACCTTGAACTATAACAACCATCTAATGTGTTAAAATCAAATTCATAACATTTTGAAATCCAAGGAGCTGAATTTGCCCAACACGCTGCCAAGCTGTAATCTTATGTTAATGGTCAGTGATAGTCATTATGGCGCCAGCACAGCGCAAATTTCGATTTGATTTTCCGAATTTGACGAAGCGGCGATGGTTGATGGTGCAAATTGAGTGGTGGTATGGCCTACCGCATTCAATAATATCCAACCTGTCCTGCTTCGGAAGACAAGGGGACACTGCCCAAATCTCAAGGGTAAGTAGCTTTCCTCCCTTCCTATTTAATATTCTATTCCTATTTCCATGTTTGAGTGACTCGAGAGTTTTGCCTCCACTAATGCTACATCATTATTTTTTACTAATTAAAAGTTGTTGAATTTCTGGATTTTTTATTCTAAAACTTGTTTCTCGTCGTGTGATTTCGGAATTCTGATTTTTGTTCGAATAGTATAGTGCCTTTGCACATTGTTGTTTGATTATGTATCAAGCTGAGATTTTAAGAAATGATTGTGAATTGGGTATTCTGAAGCTTGATTTTTTTTTTCACTTTTGATTTCTGAACCTCTGCGTTTGTGATCATACGCCACTTTTAACCGCATTTTTTGGAAAGTGGAGTATTTGTTTCATTTTAATATTCTGAGAAATTAACTCTTTAGGTGAATAAGTGGTTCAATTGAGTATTTATGATATTGATATTGATATTGGGATGGAGAGCAAGTCGCAGTTGGAACTCTCTACCATCTCGAGGTGCAGTCACAAGCATATTTTTCATGACCTTAAAGGTCACGAGTTTGAGTCTGTGGGTTTATTTAATAATGAACTTAATTTTTTTTAAAAAAAAGTCGCTGTTGGAACTTGTATCAAAACAATATGTTTGACCCACAATATAAATTGTGATACAACGACAATGCAAATCATCAAACAGACAAAAGGAAGAAAATTATAGATGTGTCCCATCTCCTTTTACTGAAACTGTGTTTCTCCCGTTAAACATGTAATCAAGAATAGTTATACAAATTAACAAAAAATTATCCAAAGTGCACTACTGAGTAACTGGGGGTCGGTACGATCTATCTTGTCACAAAAAGAATAGGTTTCCTTGAGTAATTGAATAAATAAATATTGCCAAATACACATACCTAAGCTACAACATGTGATTCCCTTATAAAATGTAAATAGTTTAAGGAAATATGCAGCCCATGCTATGAAAACCGAAAATAATTGAGAAAATTGTTTTGGCAAGCAGTCAATGATTTAACATATGCGTCTTGAAAGAGGATTACTGCAAATGGAAAATTACAAGGGGAAAGACAAAGTGGAACGTAGGACAGTGATTTTGAGTTGAAATAGAAGATTGGGAATTTTGATTCCTATGTCTTGGTAATTTGTTAGAGACCTGCAACAAAGGGAATTGGAAAAAAGATTTCTCCGGTTTCTTTTTCTGTCTTCTTCAGCCAACCATATCCTTCTAGCCTCGTGACTGCACCTGACACAATTTCATTTTCAGAGACATAGATAAAAGGCCAAGAAAAAGTCTTCATTTTCAAGTTTTTCTCTCTTTTTTCTTTTTCTTTTCCCCTAGAGAAATAATGAGAGAAATAGAGCTAACTGTACTGCTAATTATTCTCCGGGCGGTTACTGTTGGTTGTTCTTTCAGTCTTCTTTCGCCAAAAGGTGTCAATTTTGAAGGTGAGCTCCACATTGTACTCTGTGCTTCTCATGTACACGCATTTTTACTTATCTATATTTCACGAATATGGACTGTTTTTTGAATGGTACAAGCAGTTGCTGCTCTGATGGGTATGAAGAAAGAAATGAAAGATGAAAATCATGTTCTTGATGGATGGGATATCAACTCTGTGGACCCTTGTACTTGGTACATGGTTGCCTGCTCTGCAGAAGGCTTTGTCATTTCTTTGTGAGTATTTATGCTTAGGTTATTCACAACCCCCACTCCCCCGCGAGATTCATCCCTCTCCCTAACCTGTCTTATTTTTTGATTACTTTTAGAGAAATGCCTAGTATGGGACTATCTGGTACACTTTCACCAAGTGTTGGGAACTTAACTCATCTTCGAACAATGTGAGTTCTAGCTTCTACTGAAATGCAGTTTATAGATAGCTACTTAGCAATGTTAATAAGGTATCTGAGTGGTACTAGTGTTATGTGGTTGTCCAAGAGATGTTGTTGGCCTGTATATTTTGTTGGAAAATGAATGCAAAAATGACTTAGATTGCCACTTTTTATAATTACATTTCAGTTGAATAGTTTTCTTATCTAATATATGATATATCGGCATCTGCATATTGCACGCACTGCCAATTATTGGGTTTCCTTCCAATATGACTCTGCACTTATGGTGTTTATGCTGTCAGTTTTTCTTGGTTGTTGGCCTGGTAGGCTGGTCTAAGTTCTCATAGATTTCAAGATTATATCCAGCAATTGTTTAAGTTCTCCCTTCCTTGTGCTTGCATACCCATAGGTTGTTACAGAATAATCAGTTATCAGGAAATATTCCACCTGAGATTGGAAAGCTTTTGGAATTACAAACTCTTGATCTTTCTGGTAATCAGTTCGATGGTGGAATTCCAAGCTCTTTGGGTCGTCTAACTAGACTCAGCTACTTGTAAGGATGTATTGTTGTTGTTTATCAAACTCATTTGTAGCTGATTTAGTTTACATAATCTTGGGCTCAATGAATTTTCAGGAAACTTAGCAAAAACAAGTTGTTTGGGCAAATCCCTCGAGATGTTGCCAACCTTTCAGGTCTTGCTGTCTTGTATGTTATCTTACTGGAACCCATAGTACGTTGTAAATATGGGGATTGCAAATGGATGATAATGGAAATGGAATGCAAATTTTGCAGGGATTTATCATTCAATAACCTAAGTGGTCCCATCCCAAAGATACTTTCTAAAGACTACAGGCCAGTCTCTTTGAGCAATTTATCTTGTCATGATTTTTCTATCTGCATGTGTAGCCATTGTTGATCTACTTCTGGATTCAAATTCTAAATATTTATGCTTATGTGTTAAATTCACAACAAACCTCTTCATTTTCCTTGAAAAAGAACCGTATTCATATTTCGCTGTGGATGATTGACATGAGTAAGCCTATTATAACATAATGCATTAATGCTTATAAAATTGCTAATGAAATGTGTTTTGGTAGGTGCCAAGTTTCTCATTTTCCACCATGTTTTTTGTTCAACGGCATATTTTTTTTTTTAATTTTACCCTTTCTGGCTATTATCAACTCTGAACCCCTACTTTTTTGTTTACCCTATTATCTTTTGCCTCTACGTATGCATGATGGATATCCTGCAACCTCAGTTCAGTGAATGCAAAACATTAGTAATATTAGGAATAAATGACTCAAGCATGAAATTCATCTATATTAAGAATCTGTGCAGTTCTCTAGTTCTCACATTTCAAGGGTTCTGAGAGAATACTTTCTGTCCAGTGTTGCAGGAAATGTCTTTTTATGCTCTTCGAACTCACAGATGTGTGTGGCAGTTCCTAAACCACTTAATGGTATTGCACAGTTTCTTATCATATTATACAGTTTACCTTATCTTGGTTTGTGCTCATCTGTATTTCTTTCAGAAACGACTCCATATCCAAGAGTTAGCCACCATCATCATCTGGTTGTCGCTGTTATAGCTGGAATAAGTTGCACATTTGTTGTCACTATCTTACTGCTCGTATGTTGGGTGCACTTATACAGGTCTCGTGTACTGTATACATCATATGGTATACTTCCCAAACTACACTTGTATATCTTTTTTCTTTAGCATCCGCCATAAAGATTATAACAGGGCCATCTTCATTATCTGAATGTGCAGTGCAGCAAGATTATGAGTTAAACATTGGACAGTTAAAACGGTTTTCACTACGTGAGTTACAGGCAGCAACCAGCAACTTCAACCCTAGAAACATTCTTGGACAAGGAGGATTTGGTGTTGTATATAGAGGGGTTCTTCCTAATAGGACAGTGGTTGCAGTCAAGAGACTGAAAGACCCTAGTTTCACCGGGGAAATGCAGTTCCAGACTGAAGTTGAGATGATAGGACTGGCTTTGCATCGAAACCTCTTACGCCTATATGGCTTCTGCATGACCCCTGAGGAAAAACTACTTGTTTATCCTTATATGCCTAATGGGAGTGTTGCAGATCGCTTACGAGGTTAGTTTCATGATTCAAGTTTGTCATAAAGGAAGAAGTTTTTCTCTTGTAAGCTCTGTTTTAACTCGCACAAGCCGAATTGATAGATCCTGCTCAGGAGAAGCCGTCTCTGGATTGGAGCAAGCGCATACGCATTGCACTCGGAGCCTCTCGTGGACTCCTATATTTACATGAACAGTGCAACCCGAAAATCATTCACAGAGATGTAAAAGCTGCAAACATCTTGTTGGACGAAAGTTTTGAAGCAGTTGTTGGAGATTTTGGTCTTGCGAAGCTACTCGATCCCAGAGACTCGCACGTAACGACAGCAGTGCGAGGCACCATAGGGCACATTGCGCCGGAATATCTGTCGACAGGGCAATCTTCAGAGAAAACTGATGTGTTTGGTTTCGGCATTCTTCTGCTAGAACTGATGACAGGGCAGAAGGCGTTGGATGCTGCCAATGGGCAGGTTCAGAGAGGAATGATCCTGGACTGGGTAAGTAGATACTTGGTGTTGAATATTGTATATAAAGATTACATGGTATAAGTTGAGTTTTGTTGGGATGGCGTAGGTTAGAAGTTTGCATGCAGAGAAGAAGTTGGAAGAGCTGGTAGATAAGAACCTGAGGGGGTGTTTTGAGTCTGACGAGGTAGAGAAGGCGGTGGAGCTCGCACTGCAATGCACTCAATCACATCCAGATGTCCGGCCTAAAATGTCGGAGGTGGTGAAGACATTGGAAGGAATAATCGAGGGGCATTTAGAGGAAGGAGGCAGCGGCGGCGTGGACCTATGTCAAGGTCGAACGTTTAGTTTTTCGTTGAATCTGAATGAAACGTGCGATGAATCGTCTTTTGTGATAGAGGCCATAGAGCTCTCAGGCCCCAGGTAATGTTTTCCACCCATTTTGGTCATCCCAAAATCATTCAAGTGTATATACCTCATTTGAATATTGTTCTATCTAGGAACATTGTTGATCAGAACCAATATTACAATTTAAATTTGCATATTTATTACTCACCTAGATTCACAGTATGGGTTTTCACTGCAACAACTTGTGTTCAGCTGTATGGTGTGTGTGATGTGTTAAGATCTTTCTTGTTGGTATCATCTCCTAATCTGAACTCATACCATGTTTTTAATCTTAATTTGTTGGTGGAGATCTAACAAATGGTATCGCAAAGGCCTAATTTTGGTAAGGAGAAAATGGGGTGGTGGTGAAACAGAAATTAGAAGAATAAACACAAGAAAGGCAGGGAGGACCCGCCGTGTGGAAATCAAGATCAAGATTTTAAAACAATATCATATTTGATTCAAGAATTTACATTCTATAATACCCCATAATTTTGTTGAATGGTTATCATTGAAATCATCGTACCATATATAACAACTCATCAAATTGTATTTGATAGTGTAAATCTATTGCATAACTATAGGTCATAACGGTCTTAGGCATAACAATGAATCTTCGTTGGCATGCTCAAACATGATGCAATTCATCATATTCAAGAGTTCAGATATTTGGCATATTTTTCAAATTAATGTTGAAAAATATACTAACTTATTGTATTTGTTAAGGTCATTGCCCATGGCCGTTGATTACAATACTAATGGTGTTTTAGTTAAAAAAATTTTATTTGTTAACTAACATTTATATTTATATTATTTTTGTGTGCGTAAATTAATGGATTATAATATGAGTGCATGACTTTTATTTGTTAGCTCTCTTGTTGAGTATATGTACAATATATACAGTTAATCAAATATGTCTGTGTATAACATGCCTTTATATGGGGTTGAGGCTATATAACTATGTGTAATAGAACTTCACATAGCTCCGGCTAGAGCCTTTAATTAAAGGGTAATTCTAAACACAACCTTCATTTTTCTCTTTGTAGCCCCCAATATTAATTAAAATATAATTATATTTTAATTGAACAATTATACCTTTATATCCTTCTTAAAGATCCTAACAATTAAAATAAAGCCCCTACACTAACCATTTTCATTATCAAATCAAGAAAAACTAACAATCTCCAAAACTTTGGATATAGCTCCTCTTCTTTTCTTTCAGCCGTTGGTGGTGGAGTAAGTATAGTTTTTAATACATGAACATGATTTAAAAACTGAGAGACTGAATGTTGATGTTCATTCATGTTTTTCATCCAACATTAAAAATTGCAGGTGTGCCACATAAAATTAAAAAAAATATATCTTGCCATTTTTTGTGATGCAAAAATGAGGAACCCAAACGAAAAGCAGTGATGCAAAATAAGGAATGAAATCAAAATAAATGAAAAGCAGTAACGCCGAAATGAAGAGTTTAATTTGGAAAGATTTAAAGAGCTATTGAAGAGAGATTAAAATTTTTGTGTTTTTTTCTTTTTTTTTTGTGTTGATTTTACTTTGATAGCAGTCATATATTGAGTGCAACGTGTTCAACAGTCTCGTCAAAAGAGGAAGATCACAGTGGGAGTAGGGGATGAGGTGGTTGTCGTCGATGATTGGGAAAACAAACGTGGCTAAGAGGGATTTTTTTAGAGAAGATAAAGATTTATTATTTTTTTAACTTGTTGAGGCTACAAAGGTAAAATAGGTATTCAAAATAATAATTTTAATTTTTAATAGTAAGGGCTGCATTAAAAAAATCTGTGGCTGCATTTAGAATCAAAATCAAACAGGTTGTTTTTGAACTTTTTGAAGACTTATTTGAAATTACTTAACATTTTAGCATGTATTTAAATAATAAATATATTGTATAATTTAAATAAGTATATTTATACAACATATTATTATTCAAAATGTGTCAACATGTTGAACTTAATAGATATATCTTATAGCCGAGTCTAAAAAAATTGTTGAAATTCTCTTAATTATTGTTTGATTGTTGCAAATATTTTAAAGAGAATTATCAATTTAGGATCCGAAAAATAATTTATCTGTCGATCGAGGATGCGAAAGATTAATTGTCAATCCAGGACCTGAAAGATCGTCAAGACTCTCAATTTAGGATCCAAAAGATCGCAAGATTCTCAATTCAGGACCTCCATACTTAACAATGTTAGCAATTCATCCAACGAAAGATAATATGGTTATTACGTATCCACGTCACCCCCATAATTAAATTAAATTAAATTAAAAAATCATTATTAAATTTACAAAATTGAAATCATAATTCTCTCACTAAGTCATAAAATTGCAGTCGTTGCTTCCTCTTCTTCTTTACGGTATATAATTTCTTTCACAAACTTTTGACTTTTTGTCTCTTTAATTCAATTGCAGTTGTTTCTTCACAGTATATAATGGTCACGCCATTTTTTCTTGGATGACTTATTAACACCGTTAAGTATGGAGGTCCTGAATCGAGAATCTTGCGAACTTTTGCGTCTTAAATTGAAAATCTTAGTGATCGTTCAAGTCCTAGATTGATAATTAATATTTGGGGTCCTGAATCGACAAATAAATCATCTTTTGGGTCCTATTTTTAATTTTTTTCTCCTACATCTATCCCAAATCCTAGTTGGTCAATACTTGGGACTCGGGTAATATTGGGTCGGTTACATGTTACAAGTTGCACAGCTACACGAGTTTGAAAATTTGAAATCACAATCAATACATCAACGATGTGAGATATTTCTAAATAGAAAAAGAAAATTGGATTTTCAAATTATCCCCAAAAATAATGCTAGTTGTATTTTGTGTGTTATTGAAACTTGTTAGTTGAAATCGCGTTTGTGCGACAAGTAGGAGACCTGAGTATTATTTATCTTTGCTTTTATGGTGTCGTAGACGAGGCATTTCTTGTGGTAATTGATATGGTATTATGTATGACTGAGAGAGAGATGTGCGCAAGTAGCCACTTAATCATATCTCTCACACACACAAGTATCTGTTGAATTTATCTTATCTTCACACTATTTGCAATTTCATTAAATTGCTAAAACCTTTGCTTAAATTAAATAAAAAAACTATATCATTGAAGTATAAACGAATCTTGGAAAACAATGTGCGGGGTGGTGGTGTATCAAGTTTGTTTTTCCCAACAACTTGAATTCTTTAATGTCCCACCTTTCTTTTATTTAATGCTTCCTATATGTGGTCGAACACACACTCTTTAATATCATGTTTAAAACTACAGCTAGAGATTTTGACTTGCAAGACTTATGGGGTTGGGGCGACACTTTGTATTATTTTTCAATTTGTACTCAAATATATATGTATGATTGCATAAATTTGCTTTCTTTTATTTTCTAAAGGAGTTGTACTAGATTTTTGACTGTGAATAGATATAGTAGCAATCATTCCTAATTAATTTGCTCAAAGGTAAATTTCCTATCAAGCCAAGTAACTGAAAGTCTAAAAGAAATGTAAATATTTGTATGAAATTACTAGTCTAAATTTTTGACAGTGATATATTCTCGATTCTTTACATTTTGTTAAACTAGTCGTAATTTTAATAATTGCATCAAAGTAAGTAAATTACTCAAAACTTCGCTGAGAATTCATTGTTAAAATAATAATTTTCATTTAAAAAAAACAAAAGAAAACCAATATGGTAAAGCATTTATACCATAATGCCATAGCTGCTCATAAAAATAATAGAAGAAACATCCAACTACTCATACATGCTTTAATAAGCAGAGGGTTGTATGTTAGTGGTTGGGGCATTGCTCTCGCAATTACTGGATATCATATTTTTTAACTATATTTCCATAAGATTTTTCACTTTTTAATGCAAATTTTCAAATCCTTCCCTTTTAGTTATTTTCCAACTAGAAAAAATAATAATAAATTTGTGATAATAATTTTATGTTAGACAAATGGATTTCCTCGCCTGCCTCATGGCCGACTTGAACAATAGTTCATTATTTAAGGCGATTGAGGCCTTCCAAGAAGCCCATTTCAGGCACGATGATATGTACATTAAATTTAAAATTGTACATTATTGTATAATGGTAAAATCGCCACGCCATTTTTTTTTTGGGTTGATGGGTGGGATTAGCAGTTGGAAAACACACGGCGGTTGCAGGCGGGTATTTTGGCGTGAAGATATTCCCTCCACATTTACACAAGCCATAGCCGTACCGGTTACGGAAAAGCCCAACTCCTTTATTCCATTCGCACCCCGCCGCCTTCTTCAATTTCTAACGTCTCTGTGTACTGTTAATTCTCTATGGTTCTGCAATCCTACGGTTTCTAGATAGTAATTAATACGGCAGTTAATTCAACTGTTAAACTGAATACGGTGAAGATGCTGTTAATTATGGCGATTTCGTCACTCAAATCCTAATTACAGACTTATGTTGCTCACCCCTATTCGTCACACCTTCCACTTCATTTCTCCAAGTAAATAGCTGCACATTTGCGGTGGATATATTGTGATTTTGAGAAAAAGAATAAATTAGGAGTGATGGATCAAGAGGTCGGAGAGAGCATTAAGGGACAAGGGCAATTCAGTTCCGGTGATGATCCTGGTTCAAGCAATTCCGATACGGCAACTTGTGCGGGATCAGATGAAATTGCTGATAATTCTAATGCAAAGTTGAGCCAGGCAGCGAAAATGAAGGGGGAAAAGAGCAAATGTTCGTCTCATGTTATATCAAATACGGAGTTGTTGGGGAAAATCAGAGGGTATGCAGAATATGCCATTTGGATGCCAAGGACAGTGTGATGAATTGCAACGAGTTGATTGAGCTTGGCTGTGGATGCAAAGGGGAGTTGGCAGTTGCTCATTTGCATTGCGCCGAGGCCTGGTTTAAAGTTAGAGGAAATAGGTAGGTAATCCAATCATAAAAATTTTACAGTATTTGCAACTACAATTAAATGTTGGAGAATTTGTTATGTCTTCTTGAACCTTGTTGATCTATGGTTGTTGAAGTTCTGCACTTTTGGGTGATGGAGAGATAATCTTGCAATGGATGAGTGGTTTGAGCAAGGAAAAGAGAGGTGGGGTGCAAAATTTTTGTAAAAATCTAGGCTTGGATTGTGTATATTAGAAATCAAATAAGGTTTTAGCATATCTTGCGATCCTTGAGTATGCAATCTCTCGTGTGACTTCTCTGTGAAAGCGTCGAAACTTGTTTTCGACTATAGGATTTCGTGATACTTGCAGTTGATTGAGATGTCAGTTACACAAGGAATAGCGGTGCCCCCCTCATATTAATTGAGGTTAATTTTCGTGATCTGGCCTTGTTTGATATTTTGCCGGATTGGGATTGCGGGTGATAGACACAACTGCTAGTTCGTAGACTTACGCTGGCCTTGTTTTTTCCCATGAAAGTACAAATAATCACTACAGGAAAATTCAGATCCAATTCCAAACTTGTTAACAGATAATGTAGGATGATGACATCATGTTGGTAGAGGCATGATAGATCTGTAGACTTCTCTCTGAAACTTGCTGCTGCATATCCCTGATTCATAGATTTACATCTCATACGTGCAGGTATTCGGAAATGATAGTGCATATTCATAATATTGCTTTTGGGAAGACATACTTATGCTTGTATGTCTTTGCTCCCGAAATTGCAAACTCATTAAATTTGCCATTAACTTTTTGTTATTTGGTAACATATGGTTTGCTT
>AYJT01029977.1:0-14916 GCA_001278415.1 Ocimum tenuiflorum | reverse complement strand
CGAATAAAATTGAGTTTTTTCCCCACGATCATTGTTTCAAAGACCAAAATCAGGCACTGGTAACTCACAACCCGAATATTCATCAGAAATCTTGGAGAAAATTTACACTGAATCGGTCAAAAGGCATATTTTTGCTTGGGATTTTCCGATATCAACTCGAATAAAACTGAGTTTTTTGTGCATGATCATTGTTTCTAAGACCAAAATCTGGCTTTAGTAACTCTCGACCCAAATATTCATTAGAAGTCATTGTGAAAATTCACTATGAACCGATCAAAAGGCCTACTTTGCTGAAGATTTTCCGATTTTTTATTCGAATAAAATTGAGTTCTTTCCCCACGATCATTGTTTCAAGGACCAAATTTTGGCTTTGGTAACTCACGACCTGAATATTCTTCTGAAATCATGGCGAAAATTCACTCTGAATCGATCAAAAGGACTATTTTCCATGGGAGTTTCCGATTTTCAACTCGACAAAAACTGAGTTTTTTGCTTTCGATCATTGTTTCGAAGACCAAAATCTAGCTTTAGTAACTCACGACCCAAATATTCATCAGAAATTATTGAGAAAATTCATCTGCACAGATCAAAAGGCCTATTTTGCTTGAGAGTTTTAGATTTTGTACTCGAATGAAACTGAGTTTTTTACCCACGATCATTATTTCAATCTGGCTTTGGTAACTAACGACCCGAATATTCATCAGAAATCATGGAGAATATTCACTCTGAATCGATCAAAAGGCCTATTTTTGATAGGAGTTTCCGATTTCAACTCGAATAAAACTGAGTTTTTTACGCATGATCATTGTTTCTGAGACCAAAATCTAGCTTTAGTAACTCTCGACCCAAATATTCATTAGGAATCATGGAGAAAATTCACTCTGAACCGATCAAAAGGCCTATTTTGCTTGAGAGTTTTAGATTTTCTACTCGAATAAAATTGAGTTTTTTCCCCACGACCATTGTATCATGGACCAAAATCTGGCTTTGGTAGAAATCATGGAGAAAATTCACTCAGCACCGATCAAAAGGCCTATTTTGAATGGGATTTTTCGATTTTCAATTCAAATAACATATTCACACTGAACATATCCATACATTATATCATGATTATCGCATTCATGCATCATATACATCATGCTTGGACTTCCTAGCCTCAGTAGCTCACCATAATTTGCTCAACACATGCTACACAACCAATACAACCAATATCAAAATACGCTCACGAGGTGGCTTTCAAAAAATTTTGTTTGATTAACAAGGTTTTCAAAAATCATTCACTAAATTTCATTTAATGAAATTTCCAACTCGCCTCTTTTGGGTAAAATATTTCTCAACAATCCTCAGAACTTGTTCGGCATACACGTCTCTCATGGGCATCCCCATGGCGACAAAATGCCTTTTTTTCAACTTTACAAATTTTTCGACATTTCAAAATCATTTAATCAATTATTTATTCACCCTGCATGGGTTTTTAGAAGTCAAATCTTCATAGTTCAAACACGCTTTATAAAATTACCTTGTTTTACTTCAGTTGAGGATGTGAGCCGAAATGCTGAGCAGTACTTCTTGTTCTTATCAAAGGTTAAGGTATAAGTTGGTTTTGGGAGGGAACTAGCAAATCAAGTACTACTCCCAGTTTTGAAAGAATGAGTCGGGTCCAAGATGAATGACCCGCTCTGATACCACTGTGTAATGCCCCGACCTGGCCGGCCGGGACGCCGCGGTAGAATCCAAGGAATAATTGACAATAACAACATATGAGCAGAAATCTAATCATAATAATAATATCAAAACAGGTGGGATGTGAGTATATGCATTGTCGTAATATCGGAATCAAGGTGTGAACATCCATTTAATAGGGATAACAATTTCGAAAGGGAAGGAGTATGTGCACATGCATTGTCATAGTATGAAGGTTAGGTTACATAACCAACAAAATAAATGAAAGGTAGATGCAAAGCTTAATATTTAACTAGAGGAAACATGGTTGAGTGAGGTATGCGAAGATACACCCCTCGGGGCACCTAAATTCTTAATGCGTCCTTGCTCAATGTCCTCACGACTCCACAACTCTCAACCTGCACATTTAGAAAGATATGTAGGGCATGAGTACAAAAGCACTGAGTGGAAACGTTGCTAAACGTACATTATAGATGAAAAGTCAGCACAAACACATGGAATCACACGAGGTTTTCTGCTTTCGAATCCACTCGTGTTCATCAAAAAATTTCTTTTAGTTCAAGATTTAATTCATGAATGAGCTCATCACATTATCATTCATCACATCAACCACTCTGCATAAATAAGGGTGATCTATGGAGGAGACCTCCTCACACAGTCACGGTGCTCCCTTTATGCTAGGTTCAAATCCCCAACATAACGCCATCCACAGTGCACTAATCTTGCCTACTCATCGACAAACAAGACCCGAATTGGAACTAAGTCACCAACACCCATTGGTCTGACCCTACCGATTTTCTCGGCTCAAGCGCATAGAGGGAACCAAGTCATATCATGCGAAAAACAATTAAGTGCTGACAATTCGAGTTCACAAACAAAACATCGCTCAGAATTTTTTGCAATAAAAACATGTTGAGTTATTTTATGTATATAAGAAAGCTCATCTCACTTCCTTAGCAATTCTCTAGCGTTGTTTCGGTTGAGCATGATCGTTCGTGTTGTTGATAAGTTGTCACCTTCAAGAAGATCACTAAGTGAGGACTTCATTCGTTGTCTTATGATCGAAAATAACAATCATCGATGTTAATCTTGCTTAAAAATCTTAAGTCTCGTGTTATTACATTACTGTATAAATTTATCGTCACTGGGTAGAGGGGAGGCTGAGTTTCACAATGTAGAATAGCACGGTAAGAAATTCAAGGTAACAAGGTACAACTGGTGTTTCCATAAAGAGACTGACTGTATATTCCCATATGGGTTTGAATTAGAATCAATGAGTTTCGGGATAACTTGATTCCAACGTAGTTGAAAAGAAAGAATAAGGTAAATAAATATTATCTGGTAATGTGTACGCGATGAAGGATAGAAGGTATGATCAATTAGACAGTACGACATTAGATAGAATTGATATTTAATTCAGAGTTTAGAGTTACTCATGTTATCATAAATAGGTTTCAAGTTAGAGGACAGTAGGATGGGTTAGTATGGAATAAATAGTAAGCTGACAAAGATGTTTGATCAAACAATGAATTAAAGATGAACAGAAATAATCTGGATCGGTAATTATCAAAATAAATAGGATATGAACATAGTTTCCAAGTGAGAACAGGGGTAGGGGAATATGATTAGGTCGGAATGCAAATATGAGAGGTGATCGGGTCGATTAGGGAGTGATTGGGGGTCAATGATTGAGGGATCCAAAGCTTGGGGATTGGATCAAGTTGATTGGGAACATGATCAAGTCGATCATGAAATAAAATTGAGGTCGATCAAGGTTTGAATCGGTGGGATCGAAAAAGGAATGATCGGGTTGATCGAGGTTTGGATTGGTGGGATCAAAGATGGCATGATCAGGTGCAAGGTAATCCAGGGTCGATCGAGGATTGATCGGGGTTCAGATTGAGAAAATCAAAGGTGTTCGGATCGAGTCAACCCCGGGTCAATCGAGGATTGATCAGGGTTTAGATCAAGGGGATCAAAGGTGTTCAAATTGAGTCAATCTAGGGTCGATAGAGGATGGATCGGTATTTAGATCGAGGGGATCCAAAGTGTTCCGATAGAGTCAATCTAGGGTCAATCTTCAAGTTTCTGGGCATATTCTTGGTGCCCAGAAAACTCTCGGGAGTTTTTGTGATTTTCGTGTTTTTGGGTCGAAATTTGCAAGGAACACATGAATATGTTCCAAATCAACAAACTAAGAGTTCTAAGAGGTCAAATACGACATTGAATCACGTTTAAGGCATCAAAGCATAAGGGAGAGGAACTAGGGTTTTGGGTTTAAAGCTTCAAATCATCAATGGATGAAATACTAAGCTTAGAAATGATATTCTTATGAATGAACAAGTATCATAACACTATTTCTAACATGGGATCATCACGTTTTCCAAATTTGAAGAGTAAAGAGAGTTTAGGGTTTCACCTTGAAAAGAGTATAAATTCGATTTGTGATGATGTCTAGCTTTCCCTCTCGATTCTCCTTCGATTCTGATATTCTCCGAAGATTGAGGTTTGATGAAATTTTTTAAGTACAGCGTGAGAAATAATATTTCAAGAGCTTCGCTAGGAATTTGGAGTGTGAAAATGAAGAGGGGTCACCTCTTATTTATAGTAGAGGAAGGGAGAGTAAGGACAAAATAGATGACACGAGCGCAATTGCTTTATTGTCTCCAACCCAATACGCGACGTTTCGATTATCCAATTTTTGATTTGGTCGAACAAGCTTTCTTGTAATTAATTATTGTTTGATAATTTATAATTTACTAACATCTCGGGTTTTACCTGTGTTTTAGGTCGTGACATCATCATCACACAAATTTCCCGGGAAAATTTCAAATCGCGATAACTTCCGATGTACTCGTCTGATTTCAGATCCGGGACTACTTCTGCAATCCTTATGATATTATATATAATTATTAATCATAAAATGAGTGATATGGACTTTAGAAATTAAATCCCATATTACTCCTATTGTTATCAATTGCCTCCTATATTTCCAATAGTATTTATACAGGGTATTACAAAAATATAGGCTTTCGTAAGTCACAACCCCCAAATTCATCCGTAATCATCGAGTAAATGCATTTTGAAAAAGCTAAAATGCCTATTTTTAATGGGATTTTCTGATTTTCAACTTGAATAAAATTGATTTTTTCCTGACGACCATGTTCCTAGGACCAAATTATAGGCTTTTGTAACTCAGAATCTCAGATTCATCCTTAATCATCGAGAAAGAACATTTTGTAATAGTCAAAAGACATATTTTGCATGGGGGTTCTGATTGTTGACTTGAATAAAACTTAGTTTTTCCTCAAGACAATGTTTCTAGGGCCAAATTATAAGCTTTCGTAACACACAACCTCGAGATTCATCCAAAATTAATGAAAAAATTCAATCTGAAATAGTCAAAAGGCCTATTTTTCAAGGGTGTTTCAATTTTCAACATGAATAAAACTGAAGTTTTATACTTGGGACCATGTTCCTAGGACCAATTTTTTGGGTTTATTAAGTCACAACCGCTAGATTCATCTTAAATGATCAAGAAAATGCATTTTGAAACGGTTAAAAGGCCAATTCTACAAGTGGGTTACAGATTTCGACTTTAATAAACCTGAGTTTTTTCTTCACGACCACGTGCTATGGATAAAAATATAGGCTTTAATTACCCATGACCAAGAGAAAATGCATTTTGAAACAGTCAAATGGCCTATTTTGCATGGCTTATCTGATTTTTGACATGATTAAAACTGATTTTTTCATCACGCCATGTTTATAGGACCAAATTATAGGCTTTCGTTAGTTACAATGACCAGATTCATCCTTAATCATCAAGAAAATACATTCTGAAATAGTCAAATGGCCTATTTTGCATGAGATGCTACAATTTTCGCCTTGAATAAAACTAATTTTTCCTCATGACCATGTTCCTAAGACCAAATTATAGCCTTCGTAAGTTACAACCCCAAGTTCATCCTTAATCATCGAGAAAATATATTTTGAAATAGTCAAAAGGCCTATTTTGCAGGGGGATTTTGATTTTTAATTTGAATAAAACTAAGTTCTATACTCAGGACCATGTTCTTAGGACTAAGTTATAGGCTTTCGTAAGTGACAACTCCCAGATTCATCCTTAATAATCGAGAAAATGCATTTTGAAACAGTCAAAAGACCTACTTTGGATGGGGGTTCTGATTTTTAAAAAGAATAAAACTGAGTTTTATACTCAGCACCATGTTCCTAGGACCAAATTATAGGCTTTCGTAACCCCAAGTTCATCCTTAATAATAGAGAAAATGCATTCTGAAACAGTCAGAATGCATACTTTGAATGGGGGTTCCGGTTTTCAATTTGAATAGAACAAAGTTTTATACACTGAACCGTGTTCTTGAATTTCAAATTAGACGAGAAACCACGATCCATGACACGGAGTTCCTCAATTTACCGAGAAATCTCGGTATCTACCCGAGCCGTCAATCGACACCCAGAGCAGTAGATCGACTGCTTAGAAAAACCTGCTATAAATACAACAATCTGCGCCTATTCAGTCGCGTCTCTCTCTCTTTTTCTAAACCCTACTGCTATCCACTTAATTCCAACTCAATTTTGTCCCTTCTAAAGACCCAAGGTATGTTTCTAATCCGTCATTTATGGTTTATACGCTTGATTTACTTGATTTAAGTGGATTTTTCCATGAAAATTTGGAATTAGACAAAATGGTGGATTTGCTTTTGGGTCAACTGTTGTGCCATTTTGTCCATACAAAATAGTTCTTTACCCTTCTTGTTGAGTTTTGTGCTTGATTTGGTTGATGGGTACATCAATTTTGGGCAGTTAAACATGGATTGTAGATTTAGGTGAATTTTAAAAATTAGGGTTATAAGAGAAAATTTGGGGATTGTGTTGGATTTAATGTGCATTATGTCATATTCTTGTGCTTTTGAGTTGTTAGTAGTTGAGAATGATTGATTTATGTGGATTGTTGTGAATCCCATTGGTTTAGCTAATTTTCCTTCAAATTATTCTTCATTTTTCTTGAGATTTGATATATATTGGGGGATATTTAGTGTGAATTTCATGAGTTTGATGCTTTTGTGATGTTCAATGATTTTTAACATGGGAGATGAACTTCCATAAAAATTCTTGACTTGTTGAGTGACCCTTGCATCTTGAGTTTTGTACGCATTTGTTGAAAAAAAGAAATGGACAACCAGGAGTTTGATCACGATGAAATCAACCAAAGGATAAAGGAGATGCATGGGACTAGGGCAACCCGGTCCCTTCATGATGAAACCATGGACAAGTTGGGATTGCAAAGGATGTGAAGTGAATGTTCGAATATGTGGCTTGGGGATATTTAGGCAAGAAGAGCTAGTATATTACAATAGTATCACAAGGAGTTTTATGCTTACGTGGAAGCTCATGAAAGCAACCGTCCAACAATTCCCGTGGGCATGACGTTCAGGATGAATAACAAAGAGTACAAATTGACCCGGGAGCGGTTGGATGATATTTTCTGTGGTCCTCAGGGTGGGAGATACAAGTTTGGACGGGGATTTAATAGATATGAGATCGTTAAGAAGATTGTTGCAGATGATTCTCCGACCAGAAAGTTTGACATGTCTAATGCCAAGGTCTCCTCAGTGGATAATCCAGTTCTAATATACATACGCAAGTTTTTGGCTTGCTTTATCTTTTGCCACCATTAAAGTAGCAAGGTGAGATCTTATAAGGCGAGCGTGTTGTATTCTATGCTAGTAGGGGGGGCATCTTAGTATTGGAGCATTTTTTATGGACAATTGGAAGAGGCAGCCTGACACGAAGTTTGATGACAAAGAGGTTGAAGATTTTACTGTGGAAGTCCGACAGAGTAAAGCTCAGCAAGGATTTGGATCTAGCACACTTAGTGACAATCGGTATGGTCCAAGTGCAAAAAATACGTGACTCCGAACAAATCTTGCTCAAACTTTCCAATGGGGATCTATTCCCATTGCCTGATCCGGAGCTCATACATATTGAAGGGTTGTCATCTCGGGGGAATTTGTGGATGCATATTGATGCACATCTACAGAAGATGTTGAGTATGCGGGGGACCCGGAATCCAATTGGATTGTTGCAACCATGGCCTCAGGACCCAGAAGATGAGAATGCAAATGATGATGATGGGAACCAAGGTCCAAGGAGCAGCACATACATACTTCCTCCTTCACCACCTCGATTCCAACCAGCATATCATGATGGAGGTAAGTCATCCCGTCACCAAGAGTACAAGGAAGAAGTTCCCGAGGACAAACACCAACCATAGACTAATATCGGTGGTGATTGAAATGTATATAGCCGACAGCCGAGAAACGATGGCATACCTCCAGCATGGGCCACTCAGATCATGGATTTGATGAACAGGAATCTGAGGAGCTCGGCTACGTCAGAACAGATTTGAGGGACCTGAGGACCACACAGTTATAGCATAGGCACCAACTGATGTGGCATGGTTAGATGCTGATGTAGCATGGGATGCAATTGAAGAGCCTCACAAAAGTAATGGAGGACACGTGTGCCAGAGACGATCAGTTCTTGAACAAATAAAACTACTTTTCAAAGTATGTCCAAGATGAACAACAGATTCGAGAAATGCATCGAGCCTCCCTGAAATCGACATGGAAGGTGGAAGCGAAATTTATGTAGAGGACGAATAACTTTATAAATCACATTGAATCCTTATCATAAGGAGGCTCATCCTTCTCTCACAATCAACCCTAGCCCGAAGACTTGGGAGGAGAATAAGTCGATCCCAACACCTTACCTCTTGGATGGTTTGATGATTTCGACATTTTCCACCCATATGATGGAGGTAGCATCCCAACTTCCTTTTCTTTCAAACTTATTTCAATTTCTATTGAATAAGTTTAGGGGGATGTGCCAAGAAATTGGGATGAGTCTTGTCTACGAGTCTAGTCATTTTTATTTGAATATGCATGTTGAGTATGTGTTGTATACAATTCTATGATGTATGGGATTGTGTACTTCAAACTTGCATGTTGGAAGTTTAAGACTTAGTTCTGTCTTGAGATGGTTACATAGATTTTCTCTAGGAAGTGACATTAGGCATGTTCTTTGTTAGCCTTATCCAAACACTGTCCTTTAAAAATTCACCTTTCTTAACCCTTTTTTGAGCCATGGTTGTTTTTCTTTTTTGTTTCTTGTTTCGAGAATTGAGGGTTAGTATTGGGAGGACAAAAGGTGTTAAGTGGGTGAAAAGCTATGAGTTACCCCCATAAAAAAAACATCTTCGTATGATAGTCGATTGAAAATAAATGAAGTGTTATTGCAGCTTTATTGCTTGAGAAGACCAATATTGCCAGGGGTAACATTAGTAATAAGTGAAGTGATGTGGTTTTGAAAATTGGGAAGTAGGTATGAGTTACTTAACCAAAAACATCCTACCTATCATTAGATGGCCACATTACAACCTTGTAAAGAACTAATTGATCTTAGATTCTAATCTATTTTTAAATTGTGCAGAGTTTAGATAAGAGGTAAATCTACATCCCACTAATTGCAATTCTCGATGAAGAGTGTAAACACATTCCTTTCTCTTTGTTGAGTGTGGTGTGTGACTCTCTAAATTTCCCTTGTAAGGGAAGTTCTGAGTGAGCTCAATTATCTTAGTAAGATGGTTTATTTGATGTTCGATGTTAAATTTCATTTTCAAATTGACGGTTTAGATTTAGAATATTATGATGACGGTTGGATCATTTTGATTTTTTATTCTTTGATCGAAGACGACCAAATTGTTCAAGTTTGGAGGGATGATAATCGATCATTTTGCATGTGTTTTTATGTAGTTTTGTTGTCATTGAGGTACATTGTTATGTCGTTTTCGATCGATTATCACGTAGTTGTGTTAGTTTTGTGTTTTGGGTCTGGTTTTTACTATTTTGTAGGTTTTTTGGTGGAAAATGGAGTGATTTAGGAAAATCCAGGAAGAAATGGAAAAACTTGGCTAAGGGAGAAAACTCTTCGGGTTGATTAGACCGAGGAGTCCCTCAACTCTTCCTTGTAGTCGACCAAATTTAGAAGGAAATCTCTCAGGTCGATTTCACCGAGTCGTTACTCATCTGAACCGAGGTATCGACCCATCTCTGCCCAAAAATTCTCAGGTCTATGCCCGTCCTAATCGCTCATCAGTTCCAAGATGTCGAGCAAGAAAGACACGGAAAACCATCGAGTCAACTAGAGGACCCGTCGATTGACTCTTCTGAAATTCGACCAATTCCAAGAAAAAAACTCTCGGGTCAACGGGATCCTCCCATCATACGCTGGAAGCTGGAGTCGAAGCTAAGCCATCGATCAACTATTCCTTACAGTCGATCGATTGTTTCATTTTTCATGGGCTTCTCGGCCCATGTGTGGTTTTGATCTAGTTTCACTCCAAAACTATAAATAGACATTCTTTTGGTGAGGTTGGGTAGTTTTAATCTTAGGTATAGGTGCACTTTACTTCCAAATATTCTATATTTTAGATTTCTATTATTTTACAGATCGTGACGTTCAAATTGTTCAAATTTATCATTTTCGCTTGAATTTTCTTGTAAGTTAATTTAGTTGCTTTCGTAAAAACATTGTAGCTTTGAATCTTGAGTTTTAATTCCATCTTTCTTTATGTTCATATATGAGTTCTATGCTTCTTTCCATCTCCTTCCCTTTTTCTTTCGTTTATGTTCATTTTCGCCCTGAGTAGCTAAGTTTTTCATGGGGTTCGAGGATTAATGATCATAAAGAATAGTTATAGATCGATGAATTGAATGTAATTGCCAATGGATCTCGGATATTTCAAATCCTTTGTTCTTTCTTCCATTGATTCAACTAGAAATTGTTTTCAATGAGTTATTAATTAATATTCCTCAAATCAAAACTTTAAGGCATTAATAGATTCAGATTTCAAAAGGGTTTATTGGAGTAGATTAGTTTTAGCGTTTATTCTCCTTGGAGTTTTTAATTACTACTTACACTCAAAAGGTGAAAATGGGTTTTTATGAATCTACTTCGTACTTTTACTCATAAAGTTTGTTCGATATTTATGTAAATCAAACCGTTCTTAATTTTGTTGGTGATTGAAACCTCTTCGTTAGTCCATGATTTGCATTTATGGCATGATCTTAGAACCTTCTCTTGTTATAATTGTTTAATTTGTGTTGATTGTTGCCTAGTTGAATTCTATCTTTCTTTGAATTTTATCATTGAAAAAATCAAAAACAACTCTATCCTCTTTGCATGCGACTAGAAAATTGGGATACTGATACAAATTAGTACTTGACGACATTTCTTTACACTAAATCCCTGAGGATTAATATTTTATTATTACGACCCGTATTTTCGTTAGGAAATATGGGTATCACGCACGTACAGGTTGGATCCAGAATGATTCTCTTGCTGAATCAGCATGGCACCCAAAGCTTGACTCCAAGAAATCTCTCGTGCTTTGCAGATTGCCTCTTACCTTATTTTCATTCTATTCCTTAGCTTAGGGATTATTTAGATTCGTCTTATACTTGTTGTATAAATAGGCGATAAGTCAGCTACAGTCACACATTACACACTGCACCTTTACTTTCATCTTGTAGCTCATTTGCGTCATCAGAAATCCCCTGTAATTCACCTTTTCTATATGTATAAAATATCAGTTAGTCTGTTCAGGGGGAGTATAAACCTTCCAAGAAATTGCGGTGTCCGATAATGATCAAATCTAGAGCTCCAATTCGATTCTGATAAAAAATGAACCTCAAAAAATTGGCGCCTACCGTGGGGCTCTAGGTAGCAAAACTAATCGAAAATCATTCTCGAAGATTTTAATCTCTATTGCCTATCTAGACCTTATGTCCGAAGTGATGGATATCGTTCTAGAAGTTTCATATCCAACGATCCCATCTCTGTCTAGGGCCGAATCCAAGTTCGATCCAGCTGACATGACTGAGGAGGAAGATGTGGAGGAAAAATCTATAGATCCGGAAGATTTGACCCAGAAAACATTAATCAGAGCACATCTAGCCTCAGACTTGAGGATGTAGCTCGTCGACTTTCTCACAGCTGAGAGAAAGATTTTCGCCTGGTCTCACGAGGATATGACCAAGATCGATCCCAGCATTACAACTCATAAGCACAAAGTGGATCCAACTTTTAAACCAGTTAAGCTGAAACAATGTCGATTCGCACCAACGAAGAATCAGGTTGTGGATGAAGACATGGCTAGACTCCTCAAGATCCGCACCATCCAGGAGGTCAAGTACCCTAAGTGGTTATCTAATGTGTTGGTAGTGAAGAAAAAGAATGGAAAGCACTAAGTCTGTATCGATTATACAGATCTCAACAAAGCATGTCTGAAGGATCCTTTTTCGCTGCCGTATATAGACAAGATAGTCAATGCGATGGTCGGCCATGGTATGATGTCGTTTATGGATGCCTTCTTCGGCTACAATCATATTATCATAGATGAGGAGGATCAACTTAAGACCGCGTACATGACCAACAAAGGGATTTATTGCTACTAGGTCATGCTGCTTGGATTAAAGAATGCTGGGTCAATGTATCAAAGGCTCGTGAACAGGGTATTTTTGAGCAAATTGAAAAAACTATAGAGGTACCGATGATATGTTAGTGAAATCCCCAGAGTCGGAGGATTATCTTGCTCACTTCAAGGAGGCCTTTCAGATCCTCAACAAGTATAACATGAATTTGAACCCAGCAAAATGTATTTTTGGCATCACGTCTGGGAAATTTCTAGGTTATCTAGTGATCGGGAGAGGCATCAAAGCAAATCCAAACCAAATCAAGGCCACCAAAAACCTGGGGGCCCCTGCGAATGCGAAGGAGATTCAGCGTATGACTAGGAGGTTAGCTACACTAAGCAGATTCATGTCTAAATATTCGGAAAGGACATAGTCATTCTTTAAGGCATTGAAGAAGGCTGGAAAGTTCGAGTGGACGGGTGAGGCAGCTTCGACGAGTTAAAAAGGTACCTATCTATTCATTCTTTAATGTCCAAACTCGCACTAGAGGAGACATCATCCGGTCTACTATGTTAGCAAGATGTTGGCTAGAGCAAAAACTTGGTATACAGTTCTCGAGAAGCTTGTATTTACACTGGTCAATGCCTCAAGGAAGTTGAGGTCATATTTTGAAGCTCATCCCATTAATGTTGTGACTGCATTCCCTCTGTGATCGTCACTCACTAAGCCCGATTTGACTGGGCAAATGATGAAATTGGCTATGGAGTTGGGTGTATGCAGTCTCGTATGATAATCAAGTCTTAGATCCTCATCGATTTCATGGCAAATTTCTTGATCAGTCTTCATCTCGAGGCCGAGAGAGAACTATTAAGTGTATCGAGTGCGAAGGAGGCGTCATGGACTTTGCTTGTCGATGGTACGAGTAATCAGGAAGGGAGCGGAGCTGGGTTGTTCCTTTTGTTGCCCAGAGGGGAAGTTGTTGAAAGGTCCCACTGATTCTCATTTGAGGCAAGAACAATGAAGTAGAATACGAGGTCGTGATACTTGGACTGCGGTTAGCCCTAGAATTCAAAGTTCCACTCGTGCTCGTGCAAAACGATCCATAGCTCATGGTTAAGTAGCTCTCGGGCGAATTTGAGGTGAGATGCTCGAAACTCCAATTGTACCTTGATCTATTGAGGGAAAAAGTGTAGAATTTCAAAAACGCCAGCGTCTCACACATTCCCAGGGAGCGAAACACGCATGAAGACGCCCTCGCAAACCTTACGGCTAGTGTCATCTCCAAAGAAAGTAGATCTATCCCATTATTAGTCGTGCAATGGCCCGCCACGAGAGAATGCGAGTCTGACAATGCAGTGGCATCAGTGCCTAAAGATGTGAGTGATTGGAAGATGGAAATGTTGGAATATCTAAGGGACGGAGGCGTTCTGGATGAAAAAAATTGCAGCTCTAAAGCTACGAAAGCAGATCCTTTTGCTATAATCGGCGACCAACTGCACAAAAGATCTTCCCAAGGACCATTGCTCAAATGTATCAGCCGAGCGCAGGGACTCAATGTTCTCGAAGACTTGCACAGTGGGGCTTGCAGCAACCACTCGAGCGGTCAAAGTCTAATGCATCGAGCATATTTGGTGGGGTTTTATTAGTCCATGTTGAAAGAGGATGTAGAGAAATTTCAGAGAAATTGCGACAAGTGTCAGAGGTTTGAGGGGTCGAGTGGTGGGCGAGCCAAACCACTGCACCCGAGTTTTCCAGCATGGCATTTTGCGCGATGGGTGATAGTGGGTGAACACTGACCAAATAATCATTGAATCCATAAACTGTTATGAAGTTTAACTCGTTAGACAGTAAAATGTAGAATCCACCCTACTGTTTAGACAGGTTTCAGATTAGGACAATAACTAAACTATCTAAAAGAGACATAAATAAAGTAAATTAAACAAATAAATAAAATATAGATTCTAGGGCAGTCGACTTCTTCCATGGATCATTCTCATTTAATTGAAATCATCTACCTAGTTTAATTCTCAATTATTTGAAACAACAGATAAGTTGTTCTAAGTCGTCTTGACTAAGGTACAACAAAACATGAAAATAAGATTGCAGTTAAATCCTGATAAGGGTATCTAACCAATCCTACTCTAGATAATCTCTACGGATTTTTGCTCCTACGAAACTAACTCCTGACTAGGGTAGTTAATTATCGTATTCTTAATTCACGCTTCCTTATTCATCAATTTATTCTGACTAGGATACAAATCAATGAACAAATATTGAAATAGTTGATCAGGTCATCCACAAATAAGATCAAGCTCAACGGAATTAAGAAACGATAAAAGAGAAAGGAAAAACAATCTTCAATCAAACTCAAATAAATCCACAAAAGCTTTAAACCCTAGAATCCATCCAGATCTAGCCTAACATAATGATTATAAGAGAAAGAGAAAGAAAAAGAATCATAAAAATAAGATGCAAAAGCATCGTAGTTTTAGATCTCGAATCTTCTCTCCTCTGTATGAACTCCAGGCAAAGATCTGAACCTTGATGTGTTTCCGTTTGGTTGGAAAGTAAAACTAGAAGAACATATATTTTGGGAACTCCAAAATTTCATGTAAAATGAGGGTATATATACATCTCATTAAGTCAGGGGAAAACTGAAGCTTTTCGAACATAAATCGCGCAAAAACGCGTATAGACATGATTGGGTCGATCAAGTCTTACAGGGGGTCTATTG
>AYJT01029972.1:0-15935 GCA_001278415.1 Ocimum tenuiflorum | reverse complement strand
CCAAGGACCGGTCGAACCAGACTGGAACTCGACCCAAACGACGCACCCCCTCCCCCCGATATATGCGGGAGCAGAAACCCCACGTGGCACCACGATCCAGGAGAGCCTTGCCCAATAACCCACTTTTGTAACTGACTCATTTTTTCTTTTTGTATAAATAGAACCCCTCCCCTGAAGGGGAGGGAACAAGCATTCTCGAGTAAAAGCAAGTAGTCACTTACAATTTCTTCAAATTCATGTTTATCCAAATTCTAGCTTCTTGCTTACAATTATTTACGGAAAGTTCCTTGTGATCTCTATCACGAAAATTCGAACATCAACAAACATAATATAATTCTATAAGATTCAAAAATAGATTGTAATAGTGAAATAATTAATATTCAACAATAATTCAAAAAAAAAACAATATTTAGCCTAATTTAGAATCTGATAAAATCAATAATATATTTGTAAAATTAAACCAAAAAATTAAAATTTAACGGGAGATTGGCACCGGAAAACAACAGTAGAGAAAGCTCACCTACATATATTATCAAACTACTAAAATTTAACATAATTGAATACAAGTCATAACCAACAATTACTTATAAATTCTTACAATTCCTCTATCTCCATGAAACTACAAACATAAGCATGATCAAAATCCCAGCCAGCCCCAAACTTGAGCTTCCAACTCTGAACACAAAACCAGAACCATAACCATCTGCAGATTCCCTCATTTTATTGGACGACGAAGTGGTGGTTTTGATGGCAACAATGAGCCCCACCACCACCGCCGGCAGCACCAAGCTGCTCGAGCTCCACCGCGACTCCAGCCGACTCTCACTTTTCCGGGGATCCACGTACAACGGCGACAGAACGATCGCCGACACAAGGGCCAGCACCATTGCTACTGCTCTTGGTGAAGAATTTACGTGTGCATTGCCACAAAGGGTCTCCATTTGTTTTAATTGATAAGGCCCAAAATGTGTGAAAATTTGGCTTTCTTGTTATTACGTAGAAGTAGTAATAACAAGAGAATCCAAGTTGAGTATGGTGTGAGAGAGAGGGAGGGAGATTTATAGAGGAGATATGGAGAAGAAAGAGTGTGGAAAGAGTGAAACTTGATGTAGGAAAAGTGGGCCGTCCAAAAAGGTGGAAAATGGAAAAAAGAAGATTAATAATTGAAGGATGTCTGTGGAAGAAGGGGAAAAGGTGATTAAATGGTTTGAAAGTAAGGTATATCATATAAATAATGTGTTGCTTTCTTCAAGTGTAAGTGTGTTGTGGGTGTAGATTTTCATATTTGGACACAGGTCATCTTTTACAAATGGATTGTAGCTGTCAATTTCGGGTGGTTTTATTTACAAATCTTCCTTTGCTCTGTTTTTTATACTAATTAAGGTGCATCTGTAATTATACTGATTAAGGTGCATATTATTAGATATTTGGTTGTCATACGGTTAGTATACATATCACACTTGATGAACTGTAATTCACAGTTGCTATACATTGTAACCCCATGCTTGTTTAAAGTTAAAATGAGAGGATACTTGTATCTAAATAACTGGAGAAAGAGTACATCCGAGTAATTACAAAAATAACTAATTTGTCAAGTTTCTAAATAAAATGGGTTTATTGGGTTCAAATTAGGCTGATTGCATGTCAGGTTTAGCCCTTAGCCAAAGATCGACACGGCTCACGCCCAATTCAAGTCTATATCCGGTTTATCTCACATTAATTTTCTTGATGTTTAATTAAATGATCCACCTTACTGTGGTCTTGGACTGTGTTGAACCCAATTTTTATAATTGCCCAGCCCGGTGGATCTCGATTCTGATCTTGGGTTATGCTAAGCCTTATTCTTGGTGGACCTATCCACACCGGTGTTAGGTTGTGCCGGGCTAACTCACTTGACAACTCCTATCTTTTTTTGTAATTATAATGAATTTTGTATTTATTTTGGAGAAAATCATTTTCTAGAAATTGCATAATACACTTTTTATATAAAAAAAAAAAACTTAAACAGATGAAGCCGAATCATTTTCTTTCGACAAGCAATTATTTCATCATATAACTATATATACACACACAAATAAGTTTATAAATCAGGCATAATCTGAAATTGCTTCCACTCACATTATGCTACTAAAAGAATGATTATTTATTCGCTTTTGGGTACAGGAACAAATATAGTTTATTGAGATTTAACAATATTCTAATGCTAAAAAAAAATGCTCTATGATAGTAAAATATATAAAAATACGTAAAATCGCATGAATTAATTTGTCTTGATCTCTGAATCATTACTACAGAAGTTGGAAGTCTCGGAACTAGTTGGCCACTGGCTCCTGCTCTCCATGCTTCCCCCTTTCGAGTTTGCCTGCAAAATCACCACTCAAGAATACAAATTATATCATTAGAAACATATATATATATATATATATATGGATGTGAATATAGTCTTATTTTCTAGGGTCTTAGATCACCATTCAAGTATACTAATTGATATATTAATTTAATATATTTCGACCTACTACTAAAAGTCCGAGTTGGCAGGGCTTGCCGAGAGTATGTATCTTCAAAAGAGAATTTTCTATAGTGACACTTTCTTGTTAGATGATCTAATTTATTTGATGAACCACTCATATTTATTACTCTATATAACATTCAAATAGTTGATGTCATCACAAATATTACCAAAATTACTTCAATTTACAAACAATCACATCCCTCTCATTTTAAATCTAATTTATGAACATCATAATATAATCAAAGGTACAAAGCTCTCTTTATACTCTTCCATTTAAGACAAAGGAAAATCAATTTTACATGAAAATATGAATAAAAACTAAAAATAATATACAAGTATTTTACATTAAATTAAATTCTAAGATAATTATTTTAACACCTAAATGAGAGGTATAAAATCTAATGGATATATTATCAACGTGAATAAATCCTATTTGGAATGAATAAAACCTAATTGGGATGTAATTAAGTGTAATTATCCACTCGGGGACATCCCAACATGGACACTTTTATGTAAAGACTCTCTAATGAGAGAGTTCTAACGATCCCACTCTCTTTTCCCAAACTAAGAAAATCCTACTTGAGATTGATTTTTATTTTATTATTTCATATTGTCTAAAAAGTATGGACAGGATGAAGAGAATGCAAAGAACTTTAATTTGATATATTATTTGCATAATTTGAATTTTTTTAGTCGAAGGAATGAAAAGGGTTTGAACCTGTGTCTCTCACTTTACAATAGTGAGGAATATCCTATGGATCCTCTATTACACAATGGTGTTACATATTGTGTTATATCACATAGATTCTTGATATGTATATTAATTAAGGGAGATCAATTATGATAAAATCTTTCTTTATTAAGAATGTGATTGATCTTCATTAATTAATACACATAGTAAAAATCTATACGGTGTAACACAATGTGTAATATCTTATGTAACAGAGGATCCAAACTGCCCCTGAATGCATACCTTGGATTTAAAAGAAAGAGTTGTGATTATTTAAAAAATTAACTTAAAAACTAATTTGTAACATTGTTAGCACAAGTTTTTACCCCCTCTATACATCTATCCAAAAATGAAAAGAGGGGTCATGTATTAAGTTCAAATTCAACCAATATTCTATAACAGGAATAATGCTACGATATATCTAGATCTATATTTACCATTATGCTTGATATTCGTTCTTTAAAATTTCGGCTATCAAATCTTAAAATTCTCCGATTGATGTCCATTATCTTTGATTATGAACTTGTATCTATATCTATATATATATATACCTGGACGGGCACAAAATGGAAGTTGGTGGAGCTTGATTGATGATGATTGAAAGGTGAGTGAAAGAAGCAACCCATTTCTTGTAAAGCTAAGATATCATCATCATCATCATCACCACCTGAACAAGAGTTTATGCCTGCAACACTACTATTGTTTGGATCATGAGGCACCACCACTGCTCCATGCTCCTTTGTTTCCGAATCATTATTGCTTTTGGAGATGTGCTCATCTCCTTTCGCTAATCGGGGCATTAACCCGAATCGCCTCAGCTTTTGGTTCGATCCCCCTTCTCCATCCGAACACAGCCCGCCCCCTTGGCTTAACTTTCTCTCCTCGGGGGATCGCCAGTTATCGTTCCGACATTTCTAATCAATAAATCATTTTCCTATTTTAGGGTTTTTTTTAGAGAAAATATATTTAAAGTATATATTTTTTGGTAATAGTACGTGGATTTGCACATAGGGTTGCAATCACTTATGAACTTTTTATGGTCATTGAACTTGTGAACAGACATATTTCCATGTGTATTGGACAGTTTTTACATGAAAAGAGGCATTTCCGTATTTCATGGACATATTTTTTGTGCTGCACATATTTATATTTTAAGATGCAGTAAATATAAAAATGTCTATCATATTACATAAAAGTGCCCAAGACACATGGAAATACGCGCCCAAGTTCACAAGTTCACTCACCAGAATTGTAATAAAATGCGAACTATTTTTGGTGAGCGAACTTGTGAAATAAACATATTTCCATGTGTACTGGGCATTTTCGTGTAATATGGTAGACATTTTTATATTTGCTACATCTTAAAATATAAATATATCCATCACAAAAAATATGTCCATGAAATACGAAAATGTCTCTTTTCATGTAAAAAATGCCATGAAAATATGTCTAGTTCACAAGTTCACTCACCAGAAAGAGTTCACACGTAATTACATTCCTTTGCACATATTTTTAATAATTTTGAAAAATATACATATGTGTAACTTCCTGAGTTGATGAGTTTGTAAATTTTTATCAAATAAGTCATTTTAATTAAAACCAATAAGTTATGAATAAGTACTAAAGAGTATCAATATTATTAATAAATTCGTGCGTTATGATAACACAATTCTGTTCCTTCTAAATGAGCGACTCTAGTGAATACTATTAAATAAATATAAAATAAATTAAAACATTGTATAATAATTTTATTAAAAAAATAAATTATATATATAGGTATTAATGATTAAATTTATTGTAGTTAAATTGAATATTTGAAAGAAATCAAATAAAAAAATAAACTTCAATGGAAAATAAGATTTTTTTTTATATGATATAATATGTATAGATGTTAGTTGTTAACCTGAAGATGGCTTGCCACTTGCATTCTTGTTAGTCCAGGCACATTCATCAACTCCAATATCTCCTTTGGGAAACAACCTATTATCAATTTGAAGCTATTAGAAGTTTGGAATAATATTTCTTTCTATGTCAAGGATAATTTATGACTGTTAAGTGAAAGAAAATCATACTTCCTTCTCCAAGTTGTTCGACAGCATTCATGAATTTCTCGTGCAACTCCTGAGTCCACTCGATACAAACCTTTCTCCTGACCCTTTCATGATTCGACCTATTATTTTCCGAGTCGTATTCTTCCTCCATTTCTCTTCCATTGCTGTACTTTCTCTTAAACTTTCCCTTTTCCTTCATCGTCAACAAGTTGTTAGGGTTTTCGTCCGAATACTGATTCATCTCTATGCCATGTGTAGCAGCATAATTGGCTGCCATTAGCCGTTCGTGCTCTCGCATCACCCGTATGTTGTCCCTGGCCACGTGTTGCCATAGGCATCTTATCATCTCAATAGTTGTTGGCCTCTTGATGTAGAGAAATGCTCCAATCTCAATAACCTTTGTGGCCATGATAGTGTCGTCGTCGATGCCCACAGACATCACTTTATAATTATATAGGACAGAAATATTATTGTTGTGAGAATTAAGAGCAAAAAGTGCACGTATAATTGGTGATATGTTGACTTGAAACGGAGTAAGTTTGACTTACTTATTATTGGTATGTCTATACTGACGGCTAGTTGAAGAAGCTTGAATGCTTGAACGTCGGGTGAGTTAATATTCGCTATGACAAAGTCGAATTTCGACTTTCCATTTGTTAGGATTTGCATAGCGGCCATAGCAAGCTCGATATGAGTGACTAATTATCAAACAAAATAGTTAAGTTATTACTTCACATAAAGAAAAATACATCATTAAGGGATATAAAAAAGGTTTCTCAAAAAAACATATATAGCTTTTGCGGAAAGGATATAAAGTTATTTATGGATAAATTAGAAAGTCATTCTATGAAAAGTAATACTAATGTACATTACAAATTTATGTGAATTAAATAAGACTTAACCTGAATTCTGGATATATAATCAATCAATCATTATTAGTATAAAATATTATTATATAATAAATTAATTATTATTTGAAGGACAAAACAATGATCAATTTAATGCATAACAATTTGTTGTACAAAACATAACAATGGAATTCTCACACAGAAAATAGTTCTCATTTGATTACTAATCTCTATATATATGTATGTCCTAAAATTTTCACATATATTAGATTCTTCATTTACATATAAGGGTCATCATGCATTTGTCTTTATCATATTGAATAAATATGAAAATCAAGATCTTAGAGATCATGCAAGATAAGATTAGTAAAAGATATATTGATCAACGAATTAGTTTTACTCAAGAAAAAAAGAAAAAAAGGGAAACCAAGAACCCTCTCACTTTATAAATGATAAAATTTCTCTCGATCAATGAGTATGTAATCACCATGTCATCTTGATTGTTTAATCATTTTCATCACTCTATATTTCATTCAATGAGCGGGGGCAGATATTATATGAACTTAAATGCATGAAGAAAAGATCTTATCTATACAAAAGGATATGCTTATTAAGAACGAAAATCTTTAATTATGTTTATATTAACGTATGCATATATGTTTTTTGAACTAATTTTCTGTTAATTAAAGGGTCGCTCAATCACAAAACAGATGATAATAAAAATAAAAATCACTTGTTTGGGTCTGGAAAAATCTCTTAAAAAAAATTTCTAAACTCTCATGTTGTATTTATATATAACAACAACGATGCAGAATAGCCTTTGCAGAGTTTCTACAAAGTGAAGTGCGCGCTACTTAAAATTTTGGCAAGAACACGTGAATTTGAGCGCGAAAAGTAAATTAAAATATCCGAAAGCTACAAAGTTGTATATAATAAAAAACACAAATTGAGCATGATTTCTCTTATTTATAATTTAAAATAAAATTATACTCGCCGGCGAGTGTAAGAAAATTATGAAGACAAATGATATATTAATTAAAACCACAGACATTTGATCATCAAACTTAGATAAAATATGTGGTTTTCATTCAAATAAACAACCAAAAAGAAGAAGTATAATACGCAGTTGACTAGAAATTAACACAAATACACATAAACATAAACACCAATTGTAGTCCAACAAATTTAGTGCATGTAAACATTACCTCTATATTGGCATGCTTCCAACAGTCTAATCGTGTTCATTGCAGGTAGAGGCAGTTCGTGATCCACAAATAGAACATGAATTTCATTCATCATCGTGAGATAGGAATCCATTATTTTTCAATACCCAAAAATGCTGAGGCAAGAAACGTATTCGAGTATGATATTAAATAAAAAGATTAGTAAGTAAGTAAAGGATGAAAGGTTCCTCAAGATATATAATTCGATAAACACCCAAACAAAATAAAGGAAAAGAAAAATATGATAAAAAAATTGAGACCTTAGAAAGATGGTTCAGATGAGTTCAGAATTTCATTTACAATAAGTAAAGTTTGTATAGAATGATGACTAGCATTTATAGCAATTGCCATTTAATTATTAAAATCTCTATTTCTCAATATAATTATTAATTTTTACACGTCGGTTTTCGTCTCACTGTCTGTTCTATCTGTTTGACCAATTAATGTTATTTACTCCAGCAGGTTTTCACAAAAATAGGAAGTTCGTCAAAAATTTTCTAATCATGCAAAAATAATTATAGATTAAATAATATAACTATTTATTACATCATCAGACGACTGAGAATGAAAAAGTCGTAACGTGGTTGAGCCTTTTGTGTACACAGGATTGCTTTCAATAAAATAAAATAAATACACGTGTCTGGTTAATTCCTCATAATTATCCTTACCATTATATATTATATAATATTTATTTAAAGTTACCTTTTAATGCAACAATTCACTTACCTCTTTAACTATATTAATTAGTCGCAATAAATATTTTCAACCTTCCTTGTAAAACACCTCGCGTTCAAACCAAATTTAATGTTACGCTTGTGGTTACTAAATTTTGTCTTTTTTTCTTGCTAAAAAAATGTTGTTTTATACCCAATATCCCTTGGAAAATTGCTAATTGCACTGCATGTATAATTCTCAACCAATAATAATAATAATAATGTTAAAGATGAAATTTCGATTACCCACCATGAAGAAACTCTGCCAAAAAGAATCACGGTACTGTGTTGCATGCTCAATTTTTTTATTATATTTTAATTAATATTTTTTTAATTTTAATTTTGTATATTTTAGTTTAATTTTACGGAAATTATATGATTATGTTAGATTCAAATTAGGATCCATAATAGTCTACCACCTCGGGGTGCAGTGGGTAAATACCTTTCCCATGATCCTAAATATCAAGAGTTCGAATCTATGTAAATGGGGATATTATGGTGGGATTTATTGTAATATTGTACCTTAATTTAAAAAAAATAGGACCCATAATATTTGTCTCAATTGTTGCTAAACATATACATCCTAATTGGATTTAACAAACTCACATAATCTCTGTAAAACTAAACTAAAGTAAATAAAATTAATATTGAAAATATATTAATTAAAACATAATAAAATTTGATATATAATACGAATGGGGATTCACACCCACCAAAAAAAATTCAGGGTTCGTTATATCAGTAATATCAATAACATCGGTTCCAAGTTAATTATGTTTAAAGAAATTTTACTCATGGAAATGATTCATTATCTTGCTTATTTTGGAGATCTTTAAAAAGCGATGTAGAATAATTAAGCATCGCGTAAATTGTCAAACGTTATATTGTTGCATGCTCTTTGTGGTTTAGATCAACTCTAGCAATGTGCTATTACAATCAATTGCATAATTAAGAATTGAAGTTGAGAAAGTATATGTGCCGATAAATTTATCCTAATATGAAAAGTGTCGATATAATTTCTAGCTTATCAACTGTTTTGCTTATATGTAATATTGGATGTTGCATTCATTTGTTACTACTAGTCGATAGGAATATATACAAATGTATCTGAAAGTATTTCCGATTAAACAAATTTATTTCAATCGATTAATATTTTTTATATGCATGTATATCCTAAAGTATATTTTAATTATGCAATTTTATCATATTATTATTACAGCATTAGTTTTAAGCCATGCGACCATCAAATATATACCACATGATGATCTTTACGTGACACAAAATATATGTTATATTTTTTTATAAAAAAAAATATGCAAATCCATCCCAAATTATAACATTAATTTTCATGCCATTTTTTTTTTAAATTTTAGATTACATGTAATTAGTCTTTTAATTTGTAATTCTATCATTTTCAAAATGTAGAAATATCCAATAACTGAATAAAATATATTATTTATTATTTTTATTATTAAAAGTTTTGTCTTTATTATTTTATTATTGAATTAATATTAATTTTTCATTTTTAATTGACTTTTTAATATTTTATTTTATCATAATTGAGAATGATTTCCAAATCCAACTCTTAAACCCATACCGATTTTATTTACTATCAAACTCATACTAATAATTATTTTCAATAATCAAACCAAATGTCCCTTTAACATTTTTCTTACACCGTTTTGAGACGGTATCATTTTAACTTAATGGAATGATATCGTTTTATATAATTTGGAGAAATTGCGTTTGTTATGAAAGTTCAAAACGTATTTCAACCCAATGGAAATAAAAAGAAATTCTGCTTCAAAATAATTAAACTGATTGAGAATTAGAAATCTAATTCGAAATTAGAAAGAAGTGGATAAGTTTTTCTGACAAATAATTCTAATCATCAAATAATTTTTTTGATTATTCTTTTATTGATGTAAAAGTACTGACAACTATGAAAACACTATGTATAAAAGGCAAATGAGAGAATTGAATATCATGTTGTTGTAATATATAAAAAAAGGCTCGTACGTAATTAAATCGAAGCAATATCACACATTAATTATCTCAATAAAGATTAGATTTACAATATTACAAAGATATTACTTTGTACGGATGTACTCTTTTTATTAAATATATCCAACTCATCGAAAGTTTTAGGGTCCACTTTGGTTCCAAAAAATATTTGATATTTAATTAGGAAAAATTGCAAATGATTGAACACGCTTGCAATGAATTATGGAAGTATAAATTTATCGCCAGAATTGTACGTGTTTTTCATTTTTGTAGGTAATGAATGATGATACACCAACCGTTGTACGGGTTGAATTTGTGCGACGGATTTTCCGATTCGACTGCGCAAATTTCAATTCAGTAAAATATCATTTATTCTTAAAGCGAAATCTAACATTTTCACTATATTAACTGGGAAGAATTTGTTATAAATGTTTTAGCCCAGTTGAAGGATTAAAACATCATATCAAATGCCAAATGAAAAAATAACTGGTGTCATAATCAAAAGTATTCAATTATTAAATAATCAATACTCTCCTAAAAAAATTAAATATGCACGTGATATATCAAATTAAAATATTTTTATTCTCTTTAATTTAGATGCATCAAGAATATGAAAAAATTCAAAAAACATTCATTTTAAGGTTTACTTTCTCAAATAAGATTAATTTCTACAAGAAATTGAACCTTCAATGTCAATGTGGCTAAAGTAAGATTATATATCATGATAACTTTTTACTCACATATAATATATAATATAAATATCAATATTTGTGAGTAAATTTGTGCATGCAAAAGATTTTAGGTACACATGAATCAATAATTTTTTAACTTTTGTTTACACATACTTTTTTGTCATTAAAGCTATATATTATATGAAAAGATTCCCTGCTGTGCATAATCCCCCGTCCCCACCCTAAAAAAAAAATGAAAATGAAGAAATAAAAAAAAAAAAAAGGTTGATGAAAGGTTCAGATGTGTACAACACCATGTGATTTGGTAGATAACACAATAGAAAATCTTGGTCCGTATTATATGTGGCTAAATACTTGTCAAATTTGATAAGCAATGATGATATAAAAATGACATTGATATTTTGACGATATCTACATGACAACAACATTATATGTGACCTTGATTGACACGTGCTATTTGACATGAAATGACACATGTTGACTCTATTAACTAACATCACTTGATACTTACAGTTTATATTCACGAACAGTTGCGATTATATGTTCTAATTTCCAAATTCCACAAATTTTAAATTAATCATCTTGAGATAGAGACTCTTATAATACAATTTTTATACATGATCCAAATTTTTTGATATTCCAAATCACCGGTTTAATAGATACGCAAATCGAGAAATCCCACAGAATGTGAGTTCAATCATCCCTAGCGAGACTCAATTTCACATTATGGGAACTCAACTCCTCCGTTCAGTACCCCTATGATCACCAACGACCATTGAACCACTTGATTGTATGAGGGTTGGTGAGCTCTTTTTATAGTATAGAAGCATGTTTTTCTATTTGTAAATATTATTGTCATGGCTGAAAATGTTTTTCTGTGTATTTTATATGTTCTTTAATTAATCGCCGGTTAAGAAAGTACCAGGTCAGGCTTGCTTTGACCGGATGCCTTGTAAGTCTTACGAGTATGGGTTAAACTGGTAAAAGACAAATTCGGGGTCTTGCCGTTGAAACAAACAAGCTAGGATAAGTGCACTCCATATGTTGGTCAGTGAACACCGGCAGATCCAGTAAGAAGCTTTGGGGGCTCTAGTTGTATCTTAAACCTCTTAGCACCTCCTGATTTTCTAGATTTGGAGCGAAAAATAAAAGGATGGGGGCTATGGGGGAAGATTTTGTGACGGTCGTTGCAAAAATTCGCTATTGTGACTAAAACCTCCTGGAGTTGCAGAAAAATAAATGAGGAAGGTGAAGACGGGTGGGCTCCACATTAAGAAAATAATGAAGCACCAATTTTTCCCTCTTTAATTGTATCAATGAGTGGGTCCCACATTCTCTTTGAAAAAACTGATATACAGCAAGTACATCCACACCACACGGTCAAACACTTCTTTCAGTTGATTGGCAAATATTAGAATTTGTGTTATAGGTGAAAAATTAATATTATCTTTTATCTGAAATTCTATATCAATTTTTGATGATTTTTTGTTTCATAATATAATAATAACAGGATATTTAATTATAGGATTTAAATCAACTAAAAATATTTATGAGTGACAAAATATCGCTATTTTTATTACATTTATTTTCTTAATATATATTCAATTCTATTTATTACTTATTTTTTATATTTTTCTTTCTGCCATTACCTAAAATCTTAATATTTGCACTATCAGTTATATCAATATTGGTTTGTTTAATATTATATTAGTAATATTTTGTGAAACACCTGTTGTTTATATATTATTAAATCATTGCGTGTTTGCATTTTCTTTTAATTTGAACTCGAGTTAAGGTTTAAATATTGAGACTTTTAAATATAAATTTTAAAATTTAATCATATAGTTGTACATTGAATACTATGATTCTTTAGTGCGATGATATTCATTATATTTTAAACTCATATGATTTTTTCAACATAGATTGTTCACTTTTAATTTAATTATATTTCATTCATTGAAATTTAAAGTTACTTTAGTTGTGCATTAATTTTTCTTAAAATTATTCATCGATGTATTTCTACGCAAAAAAGCGTCTTTTTTACACCATTTCATTAGAAATATAAATAAAATTACACCTGTTAACGAGAAAAAATATTCCGTAAGTTAGATTATATACAATATAATGTTTGACAAAGCTACTCTTCTCTATTAATGAACATGGAAATAAAAGCACTACTCCCTTTTTTAGATAAAAATCTACCGAGTTGCATGTATAGTGTCCCCCCATCATGGCTAGAGAAGAAGCCTCCTTTATAGTTCATGGGACAGATATGCAAATCTTCTGAATTGATAAAGGTGGTAAATTTCCATGCATGATTCTCTAAATATGTTTTATGCGCATGAGTGAGGTGACTTCAAACATTAAAATTCTTGTGTGTCATTGTGATAAATGGAATGACATATCAAATCATATATATATATATGTTTTTGGCACTGTGTACACTGAATATTCTCGTACTCAGCCCTGCATATATTTTTAAATGTGTAGATTGTGAAGTGGATGGAGGTGAACATCGTTGAGCTATGCCTACTACCAGAAATAAGTCCAAGGATGGATATCACCATATATGTACCCCAGCCATGTATTAATTTCTATTACTTTTGTTAAAATTCTGATATCGTAATCTGATCTATTATGTGAATGTATGATGAACAATATTGTTGATACTTCGATACCCTTGGCATAACCCCTTTCTATTATCTAAATAAATCAAACTCATTAATGAATTGTGCATCTCATCCCACAAATCACCCTTTCTTTCCCTGCTTATTTAATCCCCCTCCAGTCCCGTCCTGGTGGCTTAGCTCTCTTGGAAGTTGGGGCGTGGCACCACCTTACTGGGTCACCAACTATTTGATAAATTTCTTTTTCTTTTATGATTGAAAACTCTTGAGCTAACTCTAACCCTAAGATTTTTAGGATAGTTCATCAACACAACAAATTTATTTTTGTTAGCTTCTTCTCTATATAAATTGGTAATTGTTTTATTTTTTCAAATAATTGTTCTGTAAAATTCCAAAACACATCATAATCTCATATGAATTTAAATAGTCAAAATGTATTTATTCCTATACCTGAGCAATGTCTGAACATGTTTCAACATCATGAAAAATATAATCTTTAATATCCTCATTATATATTAAAATATTATATGCATTATATATACTTATATAACTTTATTTTGATTAATATTTATGAGATTGTATGCTAAAAATATATTATATTGTTACATTTTTTTGGATAAAAGTATTAATTGTGTCAATCCACTCACTCTGGGCTAGTCTTATCTATATAATATATTAACTTTAAATCAGATTAATATTAGAAAAAAATGAGTTGCATTTAATGGTATTAATTGATCTAATGAATTTTGTTAGGAATTGGAGTATTTTGATGATGTCAGAAACCATATCAGTAGAATAGAACTGATCTTAGACTGTAATATTGTATAGGTCTAAATTGTAATAACTTAAGTTCGCGAAGAGCTGAAGCTGGAAGATTCAAGACTTAGAGAATTTTAGAAGATCATGTTCAACTACGGTAACTGAACCACAACTATGCCAACCCAGCTGTGAGGTTCACAGCTGATCTTCTTGGTTGTGAAAGAATAAAAGACCTCAACTCTCTCAACAGTTGAAAGGAATCCAATTGCAGTTCAGTCTGAACTGACAACTGAGCTAAAGACAAATTGACTCTAGAGCTTACTTCCAAAACAAGAGCTTACATTCGATGAATCTCTCTTTATCAAGTCAGAAGATCAGCCCAATTGTCTCTTGAATAACTGAGACAAAAGAGGAATATTCAGAGCTAACTTTCGGAATGTTTCCTGAAAAGGCATTCTGATAGCAGTTATTATCCAACAGTCCATAGCTCAAAGCTGAGGGACCAATGGATAAAGATATGAAAAAGCCTGTTGAAAGTACGACAACGATTCTCTCTCTCTAATGACGGATTTAACTGTTCAACCCATGCCTTCCAATGGCTACTATTCAAATTCAACGAGTATAAATAGAGGAGTAAAAGGAAGAGAGAAGACTATTGGAAAAATAGTTGACTTGTCAACTGAGATAAATCGGGCCTACACACACACATTTTTTTACACTCCTTTTCTAATGCTTCCGCAATTTGTACTACCACTCTGATTTGGGACCATCAAGTGGTATCAGAGCAGTTGGTGCAAAAGACTAACTGTTTTATGTCACTAAGGATCGGATCCATTTTTCCTTAAGTGCCTGTTGCAAGTAGGTTCTGATTGATGAATTAAAGATGGCTTCCACCCAAATGCCGAAGTTTTTAGTCGAGAATTACACGAGCTGGAGGAGGAGACTGAAAGCTCACCTCTTAAGCCAGCACAAGGACATATGGTTGGTAATTGAAGAAGGTCCATTAAAGATCCAGAAGATCAACACTAACCGTACCATCCCCAATCAACCGGAGTATGTGGAAAAACCACATGCAGAATGGATGTCCGATGATAAGAGGCATCATCAACTGGAATATCTGGCCTAAGATATTCTATTTTCCACGCTTGATAAAGATCAGATGAAGAATGTTGAAAAATGCGAATCAACCAAGGAAATATGGGATTTCCTTCATAATCACTGCAAATAG
Organism: Ocimum tenuiflorum; assembly: GCA_001278415.1. Classification (NCBI taxonomy): domain Eukaryota; kingdom Viridiplantae; phylum Streptophyta; class Magnoliopsida; order Lamiales; family Lamiaceae; genus Ocimum; species Ocimum tenuiflorum. Next base: position 548 of record AYJT01029972.1, on the reverse strand, counting down.
TCTGAGCAAATCACAAGAACTAAACTCCAGGTCTGCGTAGAAAAATATGAATCATTTGCTATGCTAATTGGAGAATCTATTTTGCAGATGAAAGCTCGGTTTAACTCCATTGTCACCAAGTTATTAGCTTTGGGGCATTCTTACCCATTAGCTAAATTGAACGCTAAGATCTTGGCACACATTCCAAGAGAGGATGGGTTCATGAAGGTCACAGCCTTGAAGGAACGTGACCTCTCGAAGATGCCATCAAAGGATGTGTTCGCTTCCTTGCCAGCACATAAATTTGACTTGGCTCGGATGAATGAGCATAAGGCAAAGAAGACTACACAGCAGTCATCAAAGCTGGATGATGCTACTCTATTCGTTAAGAATTTTCGCGCAGAAAACAATCAAAGCCACATTATACAACTCCTGTAGCTGTGCTAGTCGAGAAGCCATCTACATCGACTGAGAAAACCCCAGCCAGCACCATCCAAGAGCTGGAAGAGCATATGAGAGTGCTCACAAAGAAACTTGAAAAAGCTAAGCTCAAGGCTCAAGCTTAAGAC
>AYJT01029960.1:0-22428 GCA_001278415.1 Ocimum tenuiflorum | reverse complement strand
AAGTTTATTTCAGTCTCAGCATCTAGCTATAAAAGCTTTTTTGCATTGTGTCTTTGAGCTGAAGGGTTTTAATAGAAACACAACGTTCTTGAAAGGGTGATTCAACTAACATCCAAAATTCATAATATTTGTGACTCTGAAAGGTAATTAGACAGTCATTTCATTCCATTCTTAGTATGATTAACACAAATAATTGTTTAAATTGTTGCACGTGAACTTAATGGGATCGATAGGAGTTGAGATATTGGTAAAAAAAAAGTATGCAATATTATCTCACTAAATTTGATAATAGGTGCAACAAGGACTCTTTCTTAAATATTCGACTAACAGTCAGGCTTATCGAGAATCTACACACTCGGAACATCCAAGAATCAGTTGGTGTTGTTTTTGACGACGGAGGTGCATTATTTGAAGAAAAGAAGAGATGTATCTAATATTAGAATATTGGATGGAACAAATTTATATCGCAAAGATATAAATTGGATGGTCCAACATTGAATCCAACATCATCTCTGGAATTAGATTTAGAAGAAGATGAAAAAAAAAACTAAACAATCATACGATATGGAAGAAGAGAACTATCCTTGTGGATTTAAAAAGAAAAAAGAAAAACAACATCCCAGATCATGGGCGAACTAACACAAGATATACAAAATTAGGAAGAAACAACCTTAGACTATAATGAATTGATATAGTTAGTTATATGTCCTTCGCGTGGATTATAGTATATGCATCTTATTATTTGTCTCAAATAGAACCTAAAAATGTTCTTGAAACCTTAGAGGATGAATTTAGGATCATATATATGCAAGATAAAACTAAATCAATTTGCATATAATGATGTATGGATACTTGTTCTTAGGATAAAAGATAAGAACATCACATGGACTAAATGAATTTTTAAGAATAATATTGATGATCATAAGATTATTGTTGGAAATAAGTCTAGATTGGTAGCACAAGGTTTATCCTCAAGTAGATGGTATTGATTTTGTTCTGGTATATACGATATACTCAATGCGGATTCTGTTCAAATGGATGCAAAAAGTGCATTTTTAAAGGATTTCTTTTGAAGAAATGTATGTTGCATGATCAAAAAGCTTTGAGGACCTAAATAATCTATGTTTATAAATAGTAAAAATATTTTATATCAGTTAAAGCAGGCGTAACGAGCTTAGTATGCCTATCTTACTGAATTTATTTTAACAAAAGTTTTAATCGGGGGCAAGGATGTTGATGTTTATGAGTGATTTAATTCAAAGTATGTATCCTTGTGATTGTTATTGGCATCACTCTTCCTGCGAAGAGAGAGATTCATATTCAGTGCAGATCACTTACACCTTCAGCAAAGAAATTCACGTTCGATTTGTCCATTTTTATCTTCAATTTTCTCAACTATGAAGCGCACTCCGAATTTTATCCTATTTCCGAAGAAGGCATCTCCTGCTACAAAGATTATTAGGTTCAATGTTACATTAAATCGAGTTGTTATTTCATAGTTAGTAGCGTCAAACTTCTATATAAAATTTAGTTTTCCCAAGGGAGTGAACTGAGAAGAAACTAATCTATTTTATTTCATTTCATGCAAACTTGTTCAATCATAGATAAAGTAATTTTCACCGCAAAACACGAAGGATCTAGTAGAAATATTAATGAAAATTCATAAATTATTGGTTGTTAGTTTCATATATGTTTTAAATTGAAAGTAATATTATTTGGCAATATTCTACATCATTATCTTAGTAAATTTCAGGCAATAGATTCTTTCAACTTTTTTTTAATGATATTGTGAGAAGAAGACTTGAGGGAGTTTACATGCATCGTCATGCTTTGTGAGTGAATGATTAAAATTCCATCACCTTAACCTTAAGTTATGGCTCTCAATGCTCTCTCTGATACCAGTGGAAACGACGCCCCTCCACAGCATGTTGATCCAGGGGAGGACCCCCTGATACGTATACTGATAACTTCCAAACGTTAGCCGCGGCTGCCACGACAATGAATCTCCTTAGCCGTACACTCAAACGGGCCAGGGTCAGAGACGAGACTGGAGATTCACTGGGAAACCTTAAATCATCTTTTTGAGATGTGGTATACAAGAACCGTGCCCATGTGGATGTGGATCCGGCACTGGAAATGGGTGAGGATAATAATAATGATGTTTCGTGGGATTTCTCTAAGAAGGTGCCGGTGTTAAAATTTGCGCCTAACTTCTATGAGGAATTAGTGAAGCCATGGAATGATGTGGTGGTTGTGAAACTTATGGGTAGAATAATCAGCTACACAGTGTTGCATAATAGGTTAATGACATTATGGCCTTATGTGAAATATGGTTCGATGATGGACCTTGAGAACAACTATTACCTCATTCGGTTTAATTCGCGGCAAGATGCGATGAAAGCTTTAGCTGGAGGTCCTTGGGTTATCCTTGGTCAATATCTCCATGTTCAACTGTGGAGAATGGATTTCGACGTCTATAATAAACGAATTGATTCGATCGTAGCTTAGATTTGACTTGCAGGATTTCCAATCCACTGCTACCACACTAGGTTTTTCAGGAAGATCAGAGAGGTGGTTAGTAAGGTGCTTAAAATAGATTATCAAATGACAGAATGCACTCGTGGTAAGTTTTCTTGTATAGTTGTTGACATTAATCTGCAGAAACCCTTGTGTGCGGAGTTCAAGGTCTTAGGAAAAATGTAACGGATCGAATACGAGAACATGCCAGAAATTTGCTTCCATTGTAGTATTTATAGGCATAGTACCATTTCCTGTCAAGAAAAACCGACAAATGACCAAGTGCAAAATAAAGAGAGAAGTGAAAAGAGCATGGAGGTCCAAGATGACCGGAACCCTCTGGATGAGTCATCGAAGGAACGACGAGGCTATGGGTTGGGGATGTCGGTGTAAAAATTGGGTAAGAATCAATCCTGAAAAGAAAGAAAATCTTCGAATCAACTAACAAATTTGATGGCGATTAATAAGGAAAGTGGTTCGAGGTTTTCATATTCTTCTAAAGGATGAAAATCAGAATCCCGAATTTGGTGGAAATCAAATAAATAATACACTAGAAGGAGAAAACCTTAGTAATGCGGCGCCCAATATGTTGAGGAGGTAAAGAAAATGAGGGACCAGTTGAACTCAATAAATATATGGACTTTAAGATAAGCCTGATGCGCCAGAAGAAAATTAAGTGGAAGAGCCCAATCACTCCCCCATAGCCCATGGAAGCTTCGCTAACCCCACTGGAGAGCAACACCAGACCCACTAAGAACCATAATTCAGAAAACCAAACAGCAGGTCCTCAAATTTTTGCGGCAGGGAAGGGACTCAATCCGAAAAACCATCAAGTTGCAATCCTTGAGAATGAAGTGAATGCAGTAAATCAATTCGTACTCCCCATGGTTCCAACATCTAATGCAAGAATGGTCGATATGGAGGACAATCTTAACATCGTCCTACGTACGAATACTGACGAGGAACCTCCTAATAGATTCATCAATAATGATGAAGGAATGAAGGATTGGTGTTCAGTTGCTGGAGACGAGAGCCTAGCTGATCATCAAACTGCCTGAGTCAACCTCTCCCTACTTTGATATCTTTTATGGGTTGTCTCTCATGGAATGTTCAAGGTGCTAGCTCGAAAAGGTTTCATGGGGTGTTTACTCTACTTAGACAACAATATCATACCGATGTCATCGCCCTTTGCGAACTAAGGGTGAGTGTAGGAAAAGTAGATGCATCGTTAAACAAACCGAATACGACAACTCGTTTGGGGTTAAAGCCAACGGCTTTTCTGGTGGGATCTGGCTTCTGTGGAAGAAAGATGTAAAGCTTACCATTCTGGCATGTTGTCAACAATTCATCCACACCAAGTTAGAGGTGGATCACAAACAAGTGTGGGTTACTTTTGGAAGTCCAGTGCCTATGACTTGCAAGTATCTCTGGGATAGCCTTTACAAGCTGTCTCGAGTCTGTAAGGGTCCATGGATAATTGGAGGTGATTTCAATGCTATTTTGAAAAGCTCTAAAAAGACGGGCGGAGCTACGCTCGCGGTAGGTTCGAGGAACCTGTTCCAGAATTGGATCAATGATGTTGGGTTTCAAGAAATCAAAACGGATGGTATGCCATTCACTTGGTTTAGAAGGACCTTGGTGGAAAAACTCGATCAATGTATCTATAATTAGGAATGGGCGTCTGCATGACCTAATGGTATGGTCTTCCATTTTTCTAGACAAAAATTGGATCATATCTCGTTGTTAGTACGTTGGGGCAAAAATGATAGACCTCTACGAGAGCCAATGCCGTTCAAATTTTTGGCATCTTGGCTCTTAAATAAGGATTTCAAGAAAGTAGTAAAAGAAGCCTGGAGTGTGGGGAAAGCATATAGGCAAGTAGTGGAGGATATCCAGGTAGCTGCAAGTAAGTGGAATTATGAGGCTTTTGGCAATATCTTTAAGCGAAAGAAAACCATTTTGGCTCAAATTGGTGGGATCCAACGGGCTCGCACCAAATACCACTCAGCAAAACTTGATGATTTGGAGTTCCACCTGATGGAAGAGCTTGAAAAAATTTTACTCGAGGAGGAGATTCTCATGATCCAAAAGTCACAGAGGGAATGGGCGGCCCTATGGGACATAAATACGGCATATATCATAGATTTGTTAAGAACAGTAGATTAAAGAACAAAATTGCTTCCCTCATCCTTTGATCTATTAGTAAAAGTATTTGCTCCTTAGTATCACAGTCTCATCCCGAAGAATTATGAGCCCAACCATCTCTGGCATTCATATCTTAGGCGCAGCCTCGAACTACGACCATCGAGCTCCATTCGGACATAGCACCGTACTATGATCCGCAAATATATCTTGTTTCACACATAGTTCGACGCTATGATCTGTGCACTCGGGGGTTTGTGCCCCATAAATCCCCTCTCGGACCGGCTCAATCGGAATAATGTTACTTTTGGGTTTGAAAATCTTAGCGATGCGCTTTTTGGTTCAAAAACCTAAGGGATGCACGGGATGCCGCACGACCTCTATCAGCCTACCTTGGCGCAATGATAAGTAAAGTATGCGCTGAAGAGCACGGGTATCGAATGCCCATCGCACACACGACGTACGCAAATGGCCTTCTTTTCTCCCCTGGTGATGCCTGGGATACCACAAGACCTCTATTATTTACCCTTCGTATTGACATGTAAAATATCCAGAACTGCACTGGATATCCACCCTTGGCGATGCGCGAAACACAGCAAAATCTCTATCGTCTACATCTTATAATGACACGTAAAGTACTCGAAACCGCACCGGGTATCCATGCTCTGGGATGACCAGTTCCCCATAGGGTAAATTGATCGATCTTACAACCCTTCGAGACCCCTCCGTGGGACACCATGTGCCATAGAGCATAAACTAATCCGGTTCTTTGTAGCAACTCTGGGATACCAGTCCCCTAAAGAGAACCAACCCGTCTACGGCCCCTCATATCCTATCTAACGGATCAATCATGATTAGTCACCGTGTCTCAAACCTCAAACTGGCAAGACACTCGAACTTGTCTTACACCCCTCTGCAGGTATAAACCACCTTACTAGTCTCTTACATATATCATGTACTTCACCTTCTTGACTCGAGGCTGGCCATCCTGGAAAAAAGGATTGTTTACGAATTTTTGACAGGAATTGTGAACCAGAAACAATCGCTCACGACTCAACCCAACTTCGAAAACAGTTAGCGCCATCTCAGTGCATATTTTGGCTAACATTGTCTCTCATATTTTTGTCTCCATTAACCAATCGACTTGATCCGTGAAGACAAAGAGGCTATTATTGTGGGCCAAAATATTTGTTCACATCTCAAATGCAAATCACAAGACTAAGATATCGGCTTCATGGTTAGTGCTGCAAACTCTGTCCCATCAGTTGGCCTCTCGAACCCTCTTCAGGCCACGAAGGACCTCATCGAAGAATTTAGCACGAGTGTTGTGCCTCGAAGGCTCTCAGGGTACGAATCTAGCACGAGCGCCAGGCTTCGAAGCCTCTCCGGGTTCAAGCACGAGATTCTCAAGAAAGCACGGGCCACCTACTAGAAGGATCCAGAATGATTCATTTTCTCACCCAGCATAGGAGAGAACGCGTGACCCCAACCTCCCCAACTGTATTTGTAGATCACCCCCTGGGATATTTGCAAATTAGGCCCTTAGCATAGGAATTGTTGGGATTCACTCAATGTAACAGTATAAATAGTGCACACTGTACGCACACAAGCTATTCACGTTATCTACACTTTGTATTCACCAATCACCATCTCCGATGAGTCTGTCGTCGAGAAACCTTGTAGTTTCATAAAATTACTCCATAAAATATTAGCCAGTCTATTTCGGGGACGATAAACCTTCCTGGAAGTCATGGTGTCCAATTTACTTTCCTGTTTAGAGTCTCGATCATTGAAATGATAAAAAATGAACCTCAACACCCGCATCTATGAAGCAACGGTTAGCAGGGCTCCTTGGCTTTCGCCTTACATAGAATTTGGGCAAGTATTTGGGAGCTCCATTAATCCACGACCATGTTACCAAGAACACATATGGAGAAATTACGGAAAAGATAGAAACTAGATTGGTAAGTTGGAAATTTAAGCAGCTTTCATTAGCAGGGAGAACAATGTTGGTTCAGTTTGTTATTAAGTCTATTCCTATTTATTCTATGCAAACCTCAGTGTTGCCTATGTCGATTTGTGAGGAAGTGGAAAAAAAGCTCGCAACTTCCTATGGTCTAGCAGTTCGGATAAGCGGAAATCACATCTAGTGTCTTGGAAGGAGATTTGCAAACCGAAGGATATGGGGGGTTTGGTGATGACACAGTGTTCTGGCGGCATCGTTGATTGAATTGTGATGTTAATCTTCTCAACACATCTACTTTGACTATTCTGCATAAGCAATTGAACTGGCCTCTTTCGAAGTTTGTCTCAGAGGATGGTCAATGGTTGTGGCACCTCTTTAGAAATTTCTTACCAGCCTTGATGCTTGAGAGAATCAAAGAAATTGGGCCTCCGACAGCTCAATAAGAAAATGATGAATTATATTGGGCTTTTTCCACTACTGGGAAATTTACCACCAGCTTGGCATATAAATATTTAACTGGAAAGGGAGAGGCTTAGGTTGGAGAAAGTTAGTACTGAGTTTGGAAATGGAATTGGCCGAAAAGACTTCGTCAATTTTTGTGGCTTGTCCTCAAAGGTAGATTGATGAATAATGCTGGGAGGAAAAGATGACACATAACGAATTTGGATTATTGCCTATGTTGCGAGAGTGTTGGAGAATTTGTTATTCATGTGCTCCACGATTTTCCTACTGTTGTGAGTGTTTGGATGTTATTTCTTCCTGGCTCGTTAAAGCATGTTTTCTTTAGCTCAAATATCGAGGATTCGCTAGAAGAAAATTTGTTCCCTAAGAATTATGGCCACATGGACGATTGGTCGACTCTTTTCGGTATATCAACGTGGTTTTTGTGGAAATGGAGGAATGCTTTCCTTTTTTTTTTGGAACAAGATATGTTTTATCCTCTAAACAGAACATGAATTTGATTAATCACAACATGACGGTTAGAGGTGAGATAGGACAGGAACTGTTAGAAGCTCGACATTAGTCCGTTGGGAAAAACCACAGAAAGGATGGGTAACCTGAACGGATGGAGGGCTAACCTCGGTTACAAGTTTTGCTACAGCAAATGGCTTAACTCGAGATGAAAATGGAGGCTGGTTGCGTGGTTTCTTTTGCAACCTCGACCCTTGCTCGGTTTTTGAAGCGGAGGTATGGGGGCTATTTCATGGTCTCCATTTGGCATGGGATTTGGGGGTTAGGAGGGTCAATTGTGAAGTTGATAACTGGGAGGTCGTGGAGGCAATCACCAGGGCGAGTAGAGTTGAAAGCTTGCATACCAACCATGTTTATCGTGAAGGTAACTTTGCAACAAATTGTCTAACAGCATTTGGAGCAAATGTTCATTGTGGAGTTCAGAGATTGGAGGAGCCACCGCCAGCGGTTCTCCCTTGGTTATTACATGATTCATGTGGTGGCACTCGCCCTCGCTCATTGTAATCTAAGTTGTTCTTAACATCTCTTTTTGTATCGAAAAAAAAAATTTATTTAATAACTTAGATATGTTAGAATATACAATACAAGTATTTGCTGATTTTTAAATACATAAATATCATTTGAATAGGACATGCCAGGATGTATGAAAGCGGCACGCAAATGAATTATATTATTCTTAATTTTATATTTTATTTACTGTTCTTAGGGGGAATCGTGCGTCATTAATGATCAAAATTATTCCTTACAATATTATGTCAACAATCCAATGAAGGAAATTAAATGCTATATTGTAATGTAGTATCGCATGTTTTGACTTTTGAGAAATGCAGCATAGTGGAGAGGATGTTTTCCCCCCAAGACCAAGAAATTCTTGTATTACTTTTTTGCAGCGTTCTATAATATATTATTCCAGCTGTCTTCACATCATCATGCTCATAGTAATATTCTTACTTTGCGGACCAAGATTATTTCTAGGATCACAGTTTATAATTTCTTTCAAACTACTTGATAAATTCTTCCGAAGAAGGTGGGGGTTCATGCTGAGAAAGTAAAACAATTTTACTTATTTATCTCGCAAAGATTGAAACTGCTTAGTTGTAACTTTTAACAACTTTTCGAGAGATCCATATTTTTGCTCTATTCAACAATGCAATAGCCTATTTTTATAAAAAGGATATAAGAAATATATTGTTTTTCTTTAGATTAAACAAATGCACGTTCCAGATTTCTCGGGCCCTGGACCCGTTCACGTTCTGCTCACTACATCTTAGCATTTGCATAAATTATTTATAATTATCAATTTAATCTTTTTTTCTTTTTTTGAGCTGGGGAATTATCAATTTAATCTTGATTTGGTGAATAAGAAAAATTTTTGTCCTTTTATCAAGTTGCAAAGTGATAGAAGACATATAGAATAATTCAAATACCACACTCATAAATAATATATGAGGGGATATCATGTTATATCGTTCAAATGATTTAGACGATTCAACTTATTTATTTGACTTAATCTTACCATATTCATTTGAATTTGGTTATGGATTGAATTATTTAGATCCGTCTAAATCATTTAAGATGTAACACAAGTTTTTATCATAATATAAAGATAATCAACCTTCGATATGAGCATATATTAATTAGGAACCTTACAAGCAAACTGTTAGGAACTTTCCCGCACCTTTCAAATAGGCATTTATTATCCGATTTAGAGAACATTTGTGTATGTGATGCAAGTCAACAATGCGAATAGAAAAGATATCATAAAGTTTAGTTGTTCATTCCGTCGTTGAACCTTTTCAATTTTTAATAATTTTGTTTTGAAAGTCCTCGGATTCTTGCATAAAATGATACGACGTTGTTTTAATGATTTCGTGTTGGATTTTGGAGATTTTTAGGTAACTAAATTATTAACTTGAAAAAGAATTATGAAATTTTTCATAGGTTATATACATATACTTAAAAAGTTGAGATGCAAAGTTATAAACCACACGTACGGTGGACATCACAATATATTTCCATATACCAGAATGCATCAAAACATTAGACGATATCCATTTATTGAACTTGTTTAACCTCTGTACAGGTCACCTTTCGTGTGGCCGATCTTAACCTAGTTTTATCCTATTTTTTCGTATTAAGATTGATGTTTTTAGTATTGTAATGATATCTTTTATATATGATTACAAAAATATTAACACAATTTTTGTGCTGAATAATTGTCGGAATAAAACTAATACTTTTTGTATAAAGGAGATACATTGCAATCAAAATGAATTATTTTTAATTTAATCGACACTCGAATATAATTCCACCACACGTAAAAGGGATCCATGCACATTTGAGCTATTGTAGGGGTAAAAGTTGATGCTTCACGAAAACCATAAAAATAACACAAACGATGAAAATTGGCTGGAATAGTTAGCCATATTTAAGAGAAATTATGGACGCTTAATGTTCTTCTGTTGGCGGAAGCTCAACAAATAGCCATGCATATTGAAAATGATGCTCTCACTCCCTCAAAGCTTTTGTCTTGAACAACTAGCATCTTGTTTGTCTTTGTTTCTCATTGGACATGTGCTCGTATTTGTCATACTTGTAGCGGTCACAATTTAAATTAGGCTTATTAACTTATTTCTTGTCTTTGCTTTCTTGATTAGACCTTTTTATCATATGGTTCACCATGTTCAAACAAATTGGTCTTGTAATTCTTTTCGATCGCAGGTCTAAGATCAACCCTACTGGTATATGTTTTTAAATTGATCGTGATCTCGGTTCTTTTGAAATCTTTACAAATCCAATTTTGTATGACAAGAATGAAGCCCATGGTGTTTTATGCAAATAAGCATTGCATGATATTCATCAACTGTGCACCTATATTCACTGATTATGTGTGTTTTGATGGTACCAGATTGTCGTGCTGGTTGTTTCATATTAACTTATATTTTTTTTTGTAAAATAATTAGCTCAAGTTATTAGAATACTTTTTTCTCACATTCCCCAACCACAGAAACAAAAAAAAAAAAAGGAAAGCTTATAAAATCAATAAAACATCAATTTAACTTTTGGGTCTTCCAAGCTTTTTGCACAAAATCTTCAGGTTACTACTTTTCCTCTTATTTCGACAGTTGGAGGTGTTACTAAACCGATTAGAAAAATGTGAAGAAGCAAACGATTTCATACTTTTGCACTAATATTCTTGCGACTACGACACGGATTTGAATCATATATTACAATTTTATATTATACGAAGCATAGCACGAAATTGAACATATTCGTTGCCTATTTTTTTGAATCGATTGCCTAGAAAATATTATTGCAGACAAAAATCATCCATCTTCAAGTCAAATGAACAGCCTGCACTACTGGCTCGTTGAGCTCCATTCTTAATATCTTGAAAAAACGATCAAATCCGAAAAACAAATTAAAAATGCAGAAAAATAAATGAAAACAATGAATATTTATATATAATAATAAAATACAGAAGCAGGAAAAAAGATGAAACAATTTGAAGCAAGAATGAGAATTCCTTTTGTCTCATATCAGAAACTTCAGAGCTAGCCCACATCAACATCCAATCCAAAACACTGCACCCACCATAAGACGAGAGAGAAGAAAAATGGGGAGAGAGAGAGAGAGAGTTCAAGAGGAGCCATTTTCGGATCGATCAAAGTGGAGAAGTTGACCGCAACATTTGGGGCAAATTTCAAGCTGTTTGGGCACCATGTAGTACATTAAGCAGCTCTTGCACCCAGCCACCACTAGCACATTACTGTTGCTGCTGCAGCTGCTGTTGTTGATATTATTTGAAATCGAATTATTCAAATTCTCATTCCTTTCTTGGTAATAACAATTTTCTCGATTACTTTTACCACTCCGTTGCTCTCTCGATGAACAAGGAGATGATTGCGAAGACGACCCATCGCTGTCGTACGAGCTGCTGTCCTCCTCCTCCTCCTCCAAGTAATCGCCGCCGTACTCCGCCGCCACTCGCGGATCCTCCGTCGCTTTCATGCCCGTCCTCCAATTTATGAAGTATATCTCCCCGGTCTGCAATCAACAACAATAGATATTTCCCCTAATTTATTTACCAATAAACTGCATGTACAAAATCACACATCCCAACAAAAAAATTGGAGGAAAAAGAAAAAATAAGAAATGAGACTACGAAATTTCTTATTTTCCGTGACCGGAGATGGGCATTAAATGAAGTAGCCACAATAAAGAGGCACCATTAAAGAAGAGGAACATTTCTGGGACAAGGATATAAAATAAAAACAAAGGTGAAATAATGCTGGATCTGTTAAGGTTTTCAAGCATTAAATGAGCCCAAAAAAAATCAAGAAAAGAAAAAGAAAGCTCAAGTACTTGGCAATAATAATGATAGCGATCTCTAGAAAAAAATAATTTGTCTGTTTTAGGGAGGGCCATATTTTCTTAGGTGGTGTTACCTTTAAATCGAGGCATTGCTCCCAATGGAAAGGGAGGGAGGCTTGAGAATTGAGTTCCAAAGTGGGAGTAGGGGTGGGGTAGTCTGCCGGCGGCGAATCTGAAGATGGTGCCGCCTCTCCGCCGCCGCCGCTGGCGGAGCTGCTGCTGCTGCTGCTGCTGTGCTGGTGGTTTAAGGAGCAGTTCTGCAGGGATCTCTCCAGAGAGGCTGTGATTGTAGCCATGTTTGGACTTACCATTTCTTTTTTATTTTCCACCACCAATCCCACCTAAATCGTAACAAACTCCTAAAACGGCCAAAATGAATGGAGAAATTGCAGAAAAAGAAGGGAGAATCTTATGACGAAAATTGGGAGAGAAGGTGGGATTTGTGTTGTGAAAAATAAAATGATAGAAAAGAGTGGCTTTAAGGGAAAAATAAAAATAAAGGTATTATTGGAATAAAAAAATAGAAGAGGAGGGGGGTAGAATAGTATTTGTAAAAGAGAATTTTAAGGGGTTATTAGTGCGCGTGAGATATCTTGAAAAGAATCAAGACCAGGTAGGGCACCAATAGGGACAAGACCGTGCTAACAAGCATTTCCTATTTTTCTCTCTCTCCTAATGCTATATCATTTATTTATTGTTATAAATAAATGTATTATTCTAGGGTTTTCTTATGTCTGTTACTCCAACAATTCTTCTTCTTATTATATATGAAACCAAGCAAGAAGTAGAGGCAGGCGTCAAGGAATGAAGAGGAATGCGGGCATTTATTTTTGGCGAAATGGGAGATATGCATGCAGCTGTTAACTCTCATTTTTTAATGAAATTGTTGAAATATCATGAAATTGATAAAAGAAAAGAATAATAATAATAGTAATAGTAGAGGATCACGAGATGGGGTTGGGGGGTTAAGAGAAAAGGACGATTAAATGGTTGGTAATTTTCCGCATGTGGAATCTCTTCTGAACTCATTTCTCTGACACCAAAGACCTATCTCTTTCCCATTCCCCTACCCCCCCCTATTATCTCTTCTCATTCTTCCTCTTCTTCATTCATCCCTTCCCTCTATCTCTCCTTTCTTTCTTCTTTAATATCATCATACATTTTCAACTTCTTTCGTTAAGCTTCTTTCCTTTTTCTACCATTATATCTACAAATTATACGCATTTCTCTTATAACAACAAGCCAAAAACTTGCGTTAGACTACTTAAACGATCTTAATAGTTCATTTCCACCACCTCAAACTCATACACATCCTCGTCCTCGATCCTAATCCCTTCTGCCACCTAAATCATTTAACTGGAGACCTCCTCAAACGAGAATGATATTCTAGCTAATTTATCTTGGAATTCAAATTATATCTAGATATTGCACTATAAATAATAGTAATTTTCAATCTTCAGTTGATGCTTGATACTAACGAATGTTCATGCCAGACTTGTCGTTGACATAGTGGCCTTTGTTATTGGGCCGAGCTTTTGCGTATTGTGAGTTTTGAATCCTCTATCCTCCAACAAACTTTAATTTATTATGAACGCCCGTATAACTCCAAGTCCAATAGTTTCCCTTCAAAACAAGAAAACAAAAATCCAATAGTGAATAAGGTCTGAATTAAAAGTGTTTCCAGCTTCAATTGTTTTATATCTTATCCTTATTTTTTGTCATTCGATCTCCTACCTCTCTCATCCCGAAATTTAGATCAATCTAATATAATCTAATTCATGAGAAGGATTTAAGGTCACAATGTTGTGGTAGGAAATTGAAGAAAGCCTACAAGATTTAAATTTCGAACGGCCTATCTCATTCTTCCCAGGCACAGAGCACTGGGTACAATAATAAAGGTTAAATTAATAGGGTCAAATTAATATGCGAATCTATTCTAAACTATTTACGTTATGCAAATTTATCCTAAAATTTATTTTGTCATGCAATTATACCCTAATTTCTTAACAATGTTAATTTGTACTACATGTGTTGCACCATGTGGCAATTATTTTTTTAATATACCACATCAAAACGACATCTGTTGGGAAAATGACTTTGGATGGGTATTTAATTGGGTGACTGGAACTGATGGGACATGAATCATAATTCATGTTTGTTGGGGGTCGTACGAGGTTTTAAGGTCATATAAACCTCGTTTAATGCTGAGAACCAGAGACTTCAGCTTTAACCATTTCGGCCACAATTTTGAATTACTCTATTCTTTAATTTGTCTTGTATCCTATTTTTTCAATATAAATTTATGTTGATTTGAATTGAAGTCTAGTGATCGCCAACATCTCGATGGGTTATTCTTTTCTTACGAACTCCTATGTATTTATTGCAAATAATTGGGGTCTCAAACCCAATTGGGAATTTCATTGCATATTTAGCATTGAAAATTAATTTTGTTCTTTCCGTCGACCACAAGTAAAACAGCATAGAGAATCCAAAAGGTGAACAGCCACTGTAGATAAATCAAGGGAGAGGACCGTGTAGGATCAAACACAACCATTTCTAAATTTTGTTAGTATAAGAGGAATCTAAATTCAAACTGTTATGCTGCCTTTAATTAAATATGCTTTCACATTCTAACACTTCAAAACTTAAGTTGTACTAGATTTGCAAGGATCTCACAAAATATAAAGATACCTTAGCTATACAAGGTGCAAGTTTTGTTTTTAATTTTTTTTACTATATTTAAATTACAATAAGCCCCACCCGGATGTCCCTACGTAGATTCGAACTCTTGACCTTTAACATCAAAGAAAAAACTGCTTACCCACTGCACCCCGAGGTAGTAGATTATACAAGGTGCAAGTTTTTTTTTCTTTTTTTTGAATTTAGCCGATGTCCCCACATAGACTCAAACTCATGATTTTCAATGTCATGGGAAAGGTGTTTACCACTGCACCCTGAGGTGTAGACCATAAAAGGTGCAAGTTGAGTTGGTATCACAACATTAGCTTTAAACCACCATTCATTAATAACTAAAATAAAAGAAACTGATCAGTCAATGAGTGAATAAATAGATAGAGATTCAGCAAACCGCATGTGCGACTGGAGGCAAGAATTGTCAACCATCTAATTTAGTTCTAGTACAAAATGTGGAATCTGTTAATCGTGGATTTAGTCCACTAAACATAGTTAAGGTTTTGCCGAAGAATTTAGGCAAAATATTGGAACAGAGAATTTATATATGGGCTGTCACAAGCCCATCATAATTGTTGTGTGTTGGCCCATAATGATCTGTACATGTTCCAAATATGACCAACGTGGTACTTTAGAGTGGTAAATGAGAGAATTTTTCACCCCAGGACTATCCTTTCAAATTTCTAAGACAATCCTAGGCCCATATAATCAATAACAAAAGGCATCTATTACATCAAACATTTCAAGTTCTAACCATATCCAAACTCAAAAGAATGTCTGCGAGTGAATCACTAAACCGAAAGAAAAATAAATTCACTCGGCCTTGGATCAGACAACTTATTGATTGATTGGTCTTGAATTACATGAATGAATATTATGATAACAGTTACATAGAATATTTCAAATCATATGAGAGGTGTCCCCTCCATAAATTCTGAGCTCAGTTTTGGGCCGCGAAAGATAATGGAGAATTAATATGGGTTTATTAGTTTATCAGAATTAATAGGAAATGACAAAAATGGGTAGGAAGGAAATGTCACGCGTGACGTGAGCGGGACCTAGGGAGCCGCAAATGTTTGGCTTGAAAATGCCAAAATAAAATGAGCTGTTGCACGTGATTTTAATTTTCTATGTTACCACTTACACCTATATAATTAGAAGGGAGCAGTAATAGATTAAGATAAAACAATTTCTGTTTAAAGTAAGTGAATGGTGGTCCCCACATTTTCTCACTTTCTTTTGCAATTAATTAAATTATTACTTGCCTTTTTTTTCGGCTCCACTTTAGTTTTTCCACCATCCGAAAAAATAAAATAAAACAGCAGTTCTAAAGACAATCACAAAATTTATCTCTATCACTTTTCATTTTTAAAAATAAAATCATTATCCAATTTTATTATATTAGCATTGTTTCTCTTCACTCCCTTTAATTTCATTTGCTTTAGTAGATTGACCACACGCACGATTTTCTTTGTATCTTGAATAATATTCAATTTTATTCAATATATTTTTTTTTATCTTGGATGATAGCAATCCATATATGATAACTTGAAATTCGTATTAAGCATCTATGTCTAGTCTCAAACTGATGACATTCTCTTAAGGTACTAATAAGACTTATCATACTAATCACCATTGGAGTATAAAAGAGTAGATCAGTACTAATTCTCTATGGTGAAATGAGTTGATACTAATAAATTAATTTGTGTTCTAAGATATTGTAAAATTAATTTATTGACAAGTCAACTTTATTATTATTATTATTTAATTAAATTATGGTTCACGCAATAGCCTTTTTAAAATTACGAAATCCTAAGGTTAGGGAGACCGGAGACATATAGGGGCGATAGTCTTAAAGGGTTGTCCAGGCAGAGATTTTTCACGTTTGTTCGTTTGTTGTCACCAGACTGTGAACGATCATGCAAGTAGAGATGTCAATCGAGCCAACCCAATCAGATTCTGTGTTATTTCAGTTCGGGCTAGTTCGGGTTGCAAATTTTTTAGGGTTGAACATACTCTAACCCATTGGTTTTTGGGCTAACTCACCGGACTAACAAGTTAATGAATTTATATGGATAATAAGTAAATATCTAGCCGGTTTTCGGGCTAGCCCCCTCGGTTCAGCTTTTTTTTAGTTTCGATTAGAACTTGCACTTTAGCTCGAGGTTTACGGTCCAACCCATCAGGTTTGAGCTAAATTGACATCCCAACATGAAGGAATACAATTCAACAACTAATGTTGAAGTCATGGGTAGGCGAATTTCGCGGCAAGTTCGCAGGTAAATTTCTAAATTCCTATATGCATGAATAAGGATATAACTGATGTATGATAGGTTGTGGCATCCAAAATCGATCATAGAAAACTAATTATAATTTAGTTTTCGATTCCTACATGTTCTGCAAGTTGGAATAAATTCTTCTTGTCACAAACATTCAACGTTGCTATCATGTCATCATTGACAAGCAACATTTTCTTTAGGAGAATAGTTCAAAATTAATTTCTCAAGACGCATCATAACCTACAGGAAATACCGGCGAGATTTGTGAAGGCAACCTGAGTGGGGCTCGAAGAATAAGCCGAGCCATGCATTTTAATTTATAACACAAGGCTCTTTCGTCCTTTCCATAATATCTTATTATGTCATCTGATTTCATTTTGCATTTTAATTACTAACACAAACTTCATTTTATGAAATAATGATGCATCAAATAAATAAAGAGTTTTCCATCGAGGACAGTACAATCATAACTTGGGCAAACCGAAGGAATACAAAGAGGGAGACCTCACAAGGGACTTAGAAAGAACGAATCACTCTCGGGCAACGTACCAGCATCAACCAAGAGTAAGATCGAAATAAATCCTCCTAAGAGAGAAAACATAAGAGGCACCGAAGCAGAAAAATACGGCATCATAACAGCTGCAAACTCAACATCAAAATACGGCATCATAACAGCTGCAAACTCAGCATCAAACCAGGAAAACATGTATCCGAACATCAATACAAACAAAACAACAACAAGAACCAACTGCGAGAGAAAGACCAAAAATCAAAAAGACCGAGAGAGGAGGAACAAGGACCTAAATGATCCAAAGAGGCATCCCAATTAGGTCGGCACCCCTCAAAGGATCATCAAACACTCCACGAGTGACAGCAGAAATATCCTAACTAGGTCATCACATCTCTGTAGTCACGAACCCAAATAATGTAACTACCATCGAAGATAAGAAACATTAGACAATGTTTAACGGCAACCACGGTGGTGTGTAATTGCCGTCCACATCAGCAATCATAATTAAAAAAAATTATAATTGAAAAATGCAAGACAAACCAACCATGGTCTCCTCCAAACACAGCCATAACCACACGGGTCCTACCATTCCACTTTAATTTCTCTTCATTTTTGTATTTCTATAGCCAATAAAAAATGAGGTATCTTTTATATAATAAAATAAAAATTAATAAATAAATATATCAAATTTCATAATTTTCAATTATCTACAAATAGAAAGCAATATTGTTATATATATTTTTTACTTTTTAATTAACATGAATATATTAAATCATATCACATTAATTTCTCCTCTATCACAAAAGTAATTGTTAGGAATTAAAATGTTTTGATAATGTTAGAAATCATGTCAGTAGAATAGGACTGATCTTAGAATGTAATGTTGTATAGGATTGAATTTGTAACAACTTAGGTTCACGGAGAGCCGAAGCTGGAAGAGTTCAAGACCTAAATGTTATGAAGAAAGATCAAGTTCTAAGTAAAAACCACAGTTGTGGTGACACAACTATGAGATACCACAACTGACTTCTTCAACTGTGATTATAAAGTCCACAACTGATCAATCAATTATGATGAACACAGCTGACAGTTTCTCATGAATTGATCAGCTGAGAAAGAGAGAGACAAGAAGACTCCAAAGCTGACATCCAGATCAGCTAACTGTCACTTCGAAGGAAAGGTTGAAAGATAGTCAGTTCTCAGACAACCTTAAAGCTCAGTTGTCTCTAGTGCAACAAAGATTCAAAAAAGGAATGTCAAAAGTGACAAGACGTGCAAAATAGCTGACCTACCAAATTGTACCATAAAAGGTAGTCAGTCCACGGTTATTATCCAGTGGATAATAACTTCAGCCGAATACCAGTGGATAAAGAGGTGAAAAAGCCTGCTGCAAGTACATCAACGACTTGATTTGCAGAAGTCGAAAATGAGGGATTTGTCTATTGTCTCACAACGGCTACTATTCAAATCTCTTACATATAAATAGAGGAGTCGAAGTAAGAAGAAGAAGTTACGATTCACGCGCACAGAACAAGCTCACGCATTCTATTATGCTTTCTAACTTTCTAAAGCTCTCTAAGCCATATTCCAAGTTTCTAACTCGAGACACAATTCGGAGATCCGAATCTCTCAGTTGAGGATTCCGAGATGTTCTTAGATATCCTTTATCTAAGAACAACACCTTTCCCTGATCTCAAAGTTCTCGAAAGGAACTGAAACCTTCATCTGCAGATCAAGAAGCCCAGGAAGAAGATTCCAGTAACTCGTGTTCAAACAGCCGTGTCTGCGATCGAGGATAGAAGAGATCCTCCGTTCAGAAGAATCTTAATTGTAACTCGTGTTCAGACACTATGTACAAGAGAGATTAGTGGATTCCCTGCTTGTGAAGGAAGAGAGGACATAGGATTGTTTATATCCGAACCTCTATAATATCCTTATCATTTACTGCTTTGTTTAAATATTTGCTAAGTATTTGAAACCCAGCTACCAAGTAGTAGCTAGAGTATAACTGTTGTTAACGAACCTAAAACCTACTCGATAAACAAACACATTTCGTTGACCCAGCTGACTTGTTCACCTGAGATAAAATTTGGGCTTACTATTTCCGCAACTGTTTTATTGACAAACGCTTCCACAAAGCATATACCTCTTATTTGGGACCAACAGTAATAAATCTTAGATATATATAAAAGACACAATCCATGTCAGTTTGATCTCCACCATTCATCACTAAAGAAACTAATTAAATGAAATCAAATAAAAGGATTATATAATAATAAAATAAAATCAAATAAAAGAATTAAATGTTGTGGTTGGGATGTTGGATGGTCATTGATAAACCTTACAAAATTGGAATGGTTGGGTTGGGTAGATTATTGATGATGTGGAAGAGCATGATTTCCAGTAATAAAAGCATGATTTAATATTAATTAGTTAAAAATCATTTATTTAAGTAAAAATATTATGTATTATAAATAATATTTTATTCATTATAAACTATATACTTTTTTTAATTTTAAACTATGATGGACGAAAGATAGTATAATTTGAATAGTAGCAATGAGGGAACTGAGAAATTTAAAGCATATATGGCCACCTTAATATTATTGTATTAGTTAGAGAAGATAATAAATTTTATACTTATCCCTAAAAGTATGAGTCAGAAAAAATAAGATTTGGATATGGATGGGAGTGATGGCATTTGCATGTTGGTTGCTAATCAGAGCAAGCAATATATCATTTTCGGTCTATTTATCTTACCATTCAACATTCAACTCCGCATATATAATCCATCATTTCCTTTGAGAATGTCCACATTATAAATGCTTCTATTCTTAAAAAATAATACTAAAAAAAATGCACATTGATTTTGCTAATTTACCTATTTCATCTTTAAGTAGAGTTGCCAAGTGGCATGGCCAGGGTAGGCCCACCAAGAATGAGGTCCGACATCGTTCAAGACCAGTGACGAGATGATATGGGGCTGGACTGGGTCATTTAAAATTTTGGGCTTGATTCAGGAGATATAAAACTGAAAATTTTATAATATCATCCTAGGTAGTTAAAAAATGTCAAGAAAACACTTTGAATTAAATTATGAAACAAACTATGAAGTTCTTTCCCCTTTTTAGAACCAAAAGAAGTAAATTTAAAATTATGCATAGCCAAAATGAAGTTCTTCTTATTTTATTATTTTTTTCAATTCATATTTTATTCTTTATATAAAACCAAAAGAGATTACAAATTAGCAAATTCGAAGCTGAGGAAAAACGCCATATCTAAAAGAAAAAAACCTCGAATACGCCTAGAAAGAGTTTCGTCAGATGTGAAGGTCTGAGAATCATTGAAGCTAGTGGCGAGCTTGGCGAGCCCGTCAACAATTGAATTGCTTTCTTAGAAGCATGGTAAAGCTGAAATCCTATAGAACGCATGATATCGCCAATTTGATAGAGACTTGCTCGAAGCCGCGAAGGAAAGGGTTTCTGGTCACTAAGATTATCTAATTCATTGAGGACTTTTGAAAGGTTCATGGTAGCACAGTGAAGAACTCCACGTTGAAGTGCAACAACCTCAACTTCTAGAGGATCAACTGCCGAGATACAAATAGAGGTCGTAGAAACGATATCCCCCTGATGATTGTGGATAATAAAGCTGGCATCGAAACGAGAGCCACCAGAGTAGGCACCATCAATATTAAGTTTAAAAGTATTTGTTGGAGGAGGTATCCAAGTGACAACCACAATGCGTCGTTGTCTATGGGGAAGAAGAGAACGACAAAGGCCCAAAGAAATGGGTAGAGAACCACAGTTGGTAACCAGACAAAAAGGACGAAATGTTGAGAGAGCCCAGAAAAACCTGTAAATATTACTGATAATCATCCCACTCAAGGAGAAGCCACCTTCATGAGTAATTCGCATCTGGTGTTTCCATATCTCCCATAAGATAATGCTATGCAAGATAGAGATGCATGTAGACGTCGTCAATGAGGAATGAAATGACCACCATTCTCGAATATGTAACCGGACATTTTGATAAGGCATATAGATATCAAATAAGTAACAAAAATGATCCCAATAGTTTTAACTTTTGGACAGAGCTTATGCTAATGAGGAAAAAAATCTTCAGACATGCCACAAATAACACAATGAGAGGGGAGACAGTAGCCATAACGACTTAGCAAATATAGGGATGATATAAAGCCATTGAGGATTTTCCACGTGAAAACTGAGACTTTGAGGGGGATGAATATATTCCAGATGAACTTCAAGTCAGGAGTTTGGGTACGACTTTGTCTAATAATGTCATATGTAGACGCAAGAGAGAAAATCACATCTTCTGTTGGCTTCCAAATCCATGAGTCATTCAAGTTGTCCTCTCGAAAGGATAAGAAGGGTGGGACAATGGCCCGATGCTAATCTGGAATAGGAAGTGCATAAGGTCCCTGTGGTGCTGGGACGATGAATAGAAATCCCTTACTGATATAAGAGGATTAGAGCTAGCAAATCGAAGACTGTGGAGAACACCTTCCCGGGTCCAATCATCAAACTGAAACAAAGAGTTTCCTCTATTTATGACAACCCGAGTTGTAATGACCCCAATTTCTGTAAAAGAAAAATATTTGTTTTCCATCTATAGTAATTTTTATTATTAGAAATTTTAATTATTATTCATTAAATTAAGTAATATTAATTATTCGACTATTCAAATGAGGCCCCAATGATCAATTGGATCCAGTTTCATGGACCAAATATATCGTTGTGTTCATAATTTAAAACCTGTTAATGTGGTGTGATCAGTGTTGACAATGGATAACTCGATATTTCGGAAGTTATTTTTAAAGATTAACTAAATGAAATAAATTCACCATTTTACAAACGGTGACCCACTGGCACCAACTGATCGCAAAAGTTCGAGCGTAATTAAAAATCTTACGCAACACAACTTTTCGAGCAAAGATCCGACACGAAACTAACAAA